>JAQPPZ010013198.1:0-67805 GCA_028583015.1 Wollemia nobilis
AGATCAGAGATCATATCAACCTAAGATGGTCACGTTCTAATAGATTTAAATCTAAAACTAGTGTTGAGCAAGGTGCAGCAAAAGCATTGAGAAAGTATTGTCATTGTTGTCAACACAGACAGTCAGATCAAGTGCAGAAAGTTTCAAGCAAAACAGAGGTGACCCAGATTCAGAAATTGGTAGAAAGAGACAAGGAAGAAAACTGTCGCGATATCGCGACATGTTTTCTGTCGTGATTTTGCGACAAAAAGTAGGAGAGAGAAAATGCACGCCAAAATGTCGCGATGTCGCGACATGTCGAGTTTTCGCTAAGGAGAGAGAAAATGTGTCACGATTTCACGACAAAAAGTAGGAGAGAGAAAATGCATGCCAAAATGTCGCGATGTCGCGACATGTCGAGTTTTCACTGAGGAGAGAGAAAATGTGTCGCGATTTCATGACATAAATGGAGGAAAGGAGCTTGCAATGAAGAGAGTAGCGATTTCCATGCATGTTGAAGTTTCGCATTTCAAAGCACAGCTGGAAATGTATGGAAACAAAGGTGTAGCGATTTCGCTACAAATCGGAAGTTAAGAAAACTGAGATGCAGCGATTTTGACACAAGTAAAAATTCACAAGAAGAAGGTGTAGCGATTTCGCTACATGTTGAAACAAAGAGAAACTAAGGTGTAGCGATGGCGCTACATGTTGAAACAAAGAGAAACTAAGGTGTAGCGATGGCGCTACATGTTGAAACAAAGGGAAACTAAGGTGTAGCGATTTCGCTACTAGTCAAAAGTGTAGAACTGAAAGATGCAGCAATGATATTACAAGTCAAAATTTCATGAAAAGAGGCAAGGTGAAAACACAAGGCACAAAGATGTAAAAATTTTGCCATTGCATGAAGCATAGTGTCGCGATTTCGTGACATGTTCCATTTTCGTTGGAGTTGGCAAGGAGAGTTGTACGGAAGAGCAAAGTGTCACGATTTCGTGACATGTTCCTTTTTCGCTGCTGCTGGCAAAGAAGAGTGTACGGAAGCCGAAAGTGTCACGATTTCGCGACAAGCAGGATGATGACGTCAGCAAGAGTCGAAAACGTCATGATTTCACGACAAGAAGGATGATGACGTCAGCAAAGTTGAAAAGTGTCACGATTTCGCGACAGGATGAAAGAAAAGCCACTGGAAGCCGAAAACGTCACGATTTCACGACAAGAAGGATGATGACGTCAGCAAAGTTGAAAAGTGTCACGATTTCACGACAGGATGAAAGAAAAGCCATTGGAAGCCGAAAACGTCATGATTTCGTGACAACCTTACGAAGGGTGACGTCAGCATAAGTTAAAAATGTCGCGATATCGCGACAGGCGATAGGTTGGCAGGTAAAAGCCAAAAAAGTAGGCATGGTGACACGTGTCATAAAAGACATCATGCAGCCGGTTACATAAAATGTAACTGATGTCAGATCTACGGTTACAGATTGACAAGTGTCAGTCATGCATTCGAACAACCGTTTGCATGTATTCGAAGAATCAAATATAAATTATCGAAAGGTTTTCGAAAAGTTTTTTTCAGCTTTCGAACGGTCGCACTCATGGAATCGAACAAACATTTTGCTTGTATTCAAAGAGCCGAATATGAAGGATCGAGATATGCTTTTCGAGAAGATATGTTTGCAGCATTCAAAATAGCCATACCACAAGAAATCGAAACACCGTATTGCAGGGTTTCGAACAGTCATTTTCGAATAGCCACTTATTTGCAGGAGAAAAGAATTCGAACAGTTGGGTATATGATTCGACTGCGTGCTGGATTGGATGTATATAAATGAATAGTTGTAAAGAGAAATTGTTGAAAGAAAGATAGAAGTTGTTGCAATAAGAAGGGAATTGCTGTGAAAAGAGGGTCTGTATAGAGAAATAAGCAGAGACATGAGATTGTGTAGAGGTTGTTAAAATTACAGACCAGTCAAGGTCGAGTTAGTAGTGAAGACATTTTTATGTCATTTTGATTTGATTAGAATTGCAGTCCAAGTTGGTGCTTGGTACTAGGGGTTGGTGCTCCATCTCATTGCAGCGAGAAAATTATAGGGGTTGGTGCTCCTTCCGGTGGATGCTTGGTAAAGAAGTTGTAAAATTGAAATTTTGCAAAGACTGGATTTGGATTGAAGTCCAAGCAGTTAATTTTTGAGGAGTAGCCAAATTGGTGAACCTCGTTATATTGTGTGTTGTGGTGTGCTCTCATTTTGTTCTTCTGGTTTTATAAGTTTTTTGTGCTTCAGTCTTTGAATGTTGTTGTTTTGAAGTTAAATAACTACACTGATTCACCCCCCTCTCGGTGTCATTGTGTGAACATCAATTGGTATCAGAGCAAGGTTCCTTGTACAAGCTTAATCAGCTAAGGAGATCTTGGAAGAAACAATGGCAGGCGATGAAGGATTTTCATCCAACAAAGCTCCCTTATTTGATGGAACAAATTACACCTTCTGGAAACTCAGAATGCAAACATATCTGAGTGCATTGGGATATGATATTTGGGATTCTGTAGATAGTGGATACACAACACCCACTACTCCTCCAACAGATACTATTGAGAAAAAGAAATTTGAGAACAACTCCAAAGCTAAGAATGCCATAATGTGTGGGCTTGTTGACAGTGAACTGATAAGAGTCATGAGTTGTAAATCAGCAAAAGACATGTGGGATAAATCGAAGAGCATCCATGAAGGAGACAGTAAGATTAAGGAAGCAAAGCGCAAACTCATCGAGCACGGTTCGAAGCACTCGCAAATGAATGAAGATGAAAACATAGAGACTTATATGCTTGAGAGTCAACGAAATTATTAATGCAATCAGAGGACTCGGTGAAGAAATTGATGATGCAGTTGTTGTGAAAAAGGTTCTCAGAACACTTCACAAAAGATTTAACTCCAAAGTCTCTGCAATAGAAGAGGCAAAAGATCTAAACAACTTCAGCATGGATGAGTTGCATGGTTCCCTGACAGCATATGAAATGAGAATAGGACAAACCAAGTCTACAGACAGAGAAGCAGCTTTTAAAGCACACAAGAATGTAAAAGTTGAACATGAATCTGAGGATGAAGGAACACTGGATGAAACAGAAGCCAATTTTGTTCGGAAACTCACAAAAGGAAAAGGAAAATATAGAGGGAAGCTACCTTTTAAATGCTTCAATTATGGAGGAGTCGGTCATTTTGCAGCCAAATGTCCAATGCAGGAGAGAACAAAAAATGAAGGTTCACACCAAGAAAAAGGTGGCTGGAAGAAGAAACAAAATTTCAGAAAGAACAACTTCAAGAAGAAAAGCTTCATAACCAAGAATGTCGGCGGTTCGAAGAAAGCACGGATGAGGAGTCCGAAGAAGAAAGAGGTGAAGCTTTGTTCATGGCACTTGAAGAAGAAAGAACGAGAGAAAAATCAGGAAGGTGATGAAAATTCCAAGGATGAAGTTGAAGTGTATTTGGAAGGAGAATTGGTTGTTGCACTTGAAGAGTTGAGTGCTGAAAGGAAGAAGAATAAGAAATTTTCAAAGAAATTAGAGAATGCCACAAACATAATAAACAATCTGAAAATATAGACAGAGGAATTCAAGAAAATGTCTGAAGTTCTTGATGAACAATTAACTGTAAAGACAGTTGAATGCAGCAAGCTAGAGGAAGACATTGTTAAGTTAAGGATGCAGTTAGAGGAGATGAATAGAAAATTGAACTGTTTTCATAAGTTTGAAGAAAGTACTTGTAAAGCTGGATAAAATGTTAAATAACCAAAGGCCTTATGGCATAAAATTTGGTTTAGGCTTTGATGAAGGAGAATCTTCAAAGGATTCAAAGAACTTGAATATAGAACCCATAAAGAAAGAAGAAAAGATCAGGGTTGAACCAGAAAAACCAAATCATGCAAAAGAAAACAATAATGCCGGATTCAAGAAGAATACTGACAAAGATGGATTCACAAAAGTCACACATCCAAGGAGGAGAAGAGTCATGGCTCCTACTTCAAACTGGCAAAGACCGGCACCCAGGTTTAATCATGCATTTTTTGGTTATTGTTTTAAATGCAATGCTTATGGCCATAAGATTTCAGATTGCGGGCATAATGTATCTCAAAGGAATTTTACCAGCAGAAATGTTTTTTCTCCTTTAATGAATTATGCGGTTGAATGTTATAATTGTCATAATTTTGGACATATTGCTAGAAACTGCAGAAGCACTTTTGCATCAAATAATTATCAGGGTAGAAAATCTCGGCCAAGTGGGTTGAAACAAAACCAGAAATTTCCTGAAAAATAGGCACATGCTAATGAAAGGACAAAGGCAAAACAAGTAGCAAAATCTGCTATCAAACCAGAATGGAAAGAAAAGGAATCTTTGATTGTCCAGACTGCTTTTAAAGCTCAGAACAAATCAGCACCTTGGATACTTGACAGTGGTTGTTCCAAGTCACATGACGGGTGACAAGCAAAAGTTTGAGAATTTACAGAATTATGAAGGTGGTTCCGTGAAATTTGGAAATAATGATGGAGCAAAGATTGTTGGAAAGGGATCAGTCAAGATCGGTGATGGCAATATAAAATCAAAATAAGTCTTGTTTGTAATTGGCCCGAAGCATAACTTGCTAAGTGTAAGTCAAATATGTGACAGAGGTCATGATGTAATCTTCAAGAAGGAGGGCTGTGAAGTAAGAAAGACAAAAAATGGAAAGTTAATAGCCACTGGACTGAGAACTTCTAGAAATCTGTATACACTTTTAGAAACTACAGAAGGAACATGCTTGATTGGACAGGAAGATGAAAACTGGCTATGGCACAAGAGGCTTGGGCATATTAGTTTTGACAATCTGGCAAAAATCAGTTCAAAAAGAGCAGTTAGAGATATACCAAACATTGGCAAACCTATAAATAGCATCTGTGAGTCATGCCAAAAGGGAAAACAAACCAGAGCCACTTTCAAAGCAAAAGAATACTTCACTAGCAAGCCATTAGAACTAATTCGCACTTATCTATGTGGACCATTAGAACTGAAAGCATAAATGGACACAAATATTTTATGCTGTGTATAGATGACTACTCAAGAATGACATGGGTACTATTTACGAAACTCAAGTAGAAGCCTTTGAGATGTTTAAAACCTTCAAAAATCTTGTTGAGAATCAATCAGGAAAAAGAATTAAATGCCTAAGATCAGACAGGGGAGGAGAGTTTATCTCCAAAGAATTTGCAGAATACTGTCAAAAACATGGGATAAGAAGACAGTTTTCAGCAGCTAGGACACCTCAGCAGAATGGTGTTGTAGAAAGGAAGAATAGAATAGTGCAGGAAATGGCAAAGGCAACTGGCAGAAAAATCATCCAAGTGAACAGATTATTGGGGATCCCACAGATGGTATTCAGACAAGAAGAATAGCAGTGAGGAACTATTCTCTGTTATCTAGTATTGAACCTAAAAATGTTGCTGAAGCAAGCACTGATGAAAGTTGGATGAAGGCAATCAATGAAGAACTAGATCAGATAGAGAAAAACAATACCGGGGAATTAGTACCTAGACCAACAAATAAAAACATAATTGGCACTAAATGGGTTTTTAGAAATAAATTGAACGAAGATGGGCGAGGTTGTCGAAATAAGGCAAGATTGGTATGTAAAGGCTATGCTCGGGTTGAAGGCATTGATTTTGAAGAAACTTTTGCACCTGTAGCAGGACTAGAGGCAATCGAGAATGTTTACGGCATTAGCAGTTCATAAAAACTTCAAAGTATATCAAATGGATGTAAAATCAGCATTTTTGAATGGAAAACTGGAAGAAGAGGTTTACATTGAACAACCAGATGGCTTCCAACTTGGTGACAATCCAGATTTTGTTTTCAGGTTAAAGAAAGCTTTATATGGATTAAAACAGGCACCCAAAGCATGGTATGCAAGGCTGGATAATTATCTAATTAAACAAGGGTTTAAGAAAGGTTTGGTGGATAGCAACTTATATGTCAAAATAGAGAAGGGTCATCTTATTGTTCTTGTTGTTTATGTAGATGACATAATATTTGGCAGCAGCATGGATGAATACTGCAAAGACATATCAATTAAAATGAAAAAATAATTTGAGATGTCAATGATTGGTGAACTTTCTTATTTCTTAGGACTGTAGGTCAATCAAAATGAAAAAGGCATTTTTATTTCTCAAGTTAAATATGTAAAAGAAATGCTGAAAAAGTTCACAATGGAAGACGATAAACCGGTCAAGCACTCCCATGACAACGAGTCGCAAGTTGAGCAAGGATGATAAATCTCCGGATGTGGATCAAACAATGTACGGGTCTATGATTGGAAGCTTCGCTGTATTTAACGACTACTAGACCAGATATACTACGGGCAGTATGCATGGTTGCTAGATTTCGGGCAAGTCCCAAAGAAACTCATGTCACAGCTGTAAAAAGGATCTTCAGGTACCTCAAAGGTACCATGGATTATGGGTTGTGGTACCCAAAAGGCAAAGACTTCACTTTGATTGCATATTCTGATGCAGATTGGGCAGGGTGCATTGATGACCGAAAGAGTACAAGTGGAGGAGCATTTTATCTTGGAGACAGGCTGGTAGCATGGCACAACAAGAAACAAGAATCAGTCTCTCTATCCACTGCAGAGGCAGAATACATTGCAGCCACAACTTGCTGTACACAGATATTATGGATGAGACAAACTTTGAAAGATCTTGGTATCCACTTCAAAGAGCCAATATCAATAAAATGTGATAACACTAGTGCTATCAACATATCCAAGAATCCATTTATGCATTCAAGAACCAAACACATTGCAATCCGATATCATTTTTTGAAGGATAAAGTTGCAGAAGGAGAAGTCAAGTTGGATTTTGTTCCAACTACAGAGCAAGTAGTTGATATATTCACAAAACCATTGCCCAAGGATGTTTTTGAGTACCTTAGGAATAAGTTGGGAGTGGTCACAATTCCCAAGAACTAACTATCATTAGGGATCACATTCTCAATGGGTGCATGCATGCCTATACTTATAGTTTTGCTTATATTTATGATTTTTGCTAACTATAACGATATTTTCCTGAGAATGGTGTACAGAGACTCAGGGGGAGTCCGAGCAACCCTTTGGTATTATTGGCAAAGGGGGAGAAGAAGTTGAGCAAGGTTGTTGTGTGTTGCCAACAATTCCAAAGGGGGAGATTGTTGAGCAAGGTGCAGCAAAAGCATTGAGAAAGTATTGTCATTGTTGTCAACACAGACAGATTGATGCAGTTGATGCAGTTCAGAGGTCAGTCAGATCAAGTGCAGAAAGTTTCAAGCAAAACAGAGGTGACCCAGATTCAGAAATTGGCAGAAAGAGACAAGGAAGAAAACTGTCGCGATATCGCGACATGTTTTCTGTCGCGATTTCACGACAAAAAGCAGGAGAGAGAAAATGCACGCCAAAATGTCGCGATGTCGCGACATGTCGAGTTTTCGCTGAGGAGAGAGAAAATGTGTCGCGATTTTGTGACATAAATGGAGGAAAGGAGCTTGCAATGAAGAGAGTAGCGATTTCCATGCATGTTAAAGTTTCGCATTTCAAAGCACAGCTGGAAATGTATGGAAACAAAGGTGTAGCGATTTCGCTACAAATCGAAAGTTAAGAAAACTGAGATGCAGCGATTTTGACACAAGTAAAAATTCACAAGAAGAAGGTGTAGCGATTTCGCTACATGTTGAAACAAAGAGAAACTAAGGTGTAGCGATGGCGCTACATGTTGAAACAAAGAGAAACTAAGGTGTAGCGATGGCGCTACATGTTGAAACAAAGGGAAACTAAGGTGTAGCGATTTCGCTACTAGTCAAAAGTGTAGAACTGAAAGATGCAGCAATGATATTACAAGTCAAAATTTCATGAAAAGAGGCAAGGTGAAAACACAAGGCACAAAGATGTAAAAATTTTGCCATTGCATGAAGCATAGTGTCGCGATTTCGCGACATGTTCCATTTTCGTTGGAGTTGGCAAGGAGAGTTGTACGGAAGAGCAAAGTGTCGCGATTTCGCGACATGTTCCTTTTTCATTGCTACTGGCAAAGAAGAGTGTACGAAAGCCGAAAGTGTCACGATTTCGTGACAAGCAGGATGATGACGTCAGCAAGAGTCGAAAACGTCGTGATTTCACGACAAGAAGGATGATGACATCAGCAAAGTTGAAAAGTGTCACGATTTCACGACAGGATGAAAGAAAAGCCACTGGAAGCCAGAAACGTCGTGATTTCACGACAAGAAGGATGATGACGTCAGCAAAGTTGAAAAGTGTCGCGATTTCACGACAGGATGAAAGAAAAGCCACTGGAAGCCGAAAACGTCGCGATTTCGTGACAACCTTCAGGGTGACGTCAGCATAAGTTAAAAATGTCGCGATATCGCGACAGGCGACAGGTTGGCAGGTAAAAGCCGAAAAAGTAGGCATGGTGACACGTGTCATAAAAGACATCATGCAGCCGGTTACATAAAATGTAACTGATGTCAGATCTGCAGTTACAGATTGACAAGTGTTAGTCATGCATTCGAACCGATCGTTTGCATGTATTCGAAGAATCAAATATAAATTATCGAAAGGTTTTCGAAAAGTTTTTTTCAGCTTTCGAATGGTCGCACTCATGGAATCGAACAGACATTTTGCTTGTATTCAAAGAGCCGAATATGAAGGATCGAGATATGCTTTTCGAGAAGATATGTTTGCAGCATTCAAAACAGCCATACCACAAGAAATCGAAACGCCGTATTGCAGGGTTTTGAACAGTCGTTTTCGAACGACCACTTATTTGCAGGAGAAAAGAATTCGAACAGTTGGGTATATGATTCGACTGCGTGTCGGATTGGATGTATATAAATGAATAGCTGTAAAGAGAAATTGTTGAAAGAAAGATAGAAGTTGTTGCAGTAAGAAGGGAATTGCTGTGAAAAGAGGGTCTGTATAGAGAAATAAGCAGAGACATGAGATTGTGCGAGAGGTTGTTAAAATTACGGACCGGTCGGGGTCGAGTTAGTAGTGAAGACATTTTTATGTCATTTTGATTTGATTAGAATTGCAGTCCAAGTTGGTGCTTGGTACTAGGGGTTGGTGCTCCATCTGTTGCAGCAGAAAATTACAGGGGTTGGTGCTCCTTCCAGTGGATGCTTGGTAAAGAAGTTGTAAAATTGAAATTTTGCAAAGACTGGATTTGGATTGAAGTCCAAGCAGTTAATTTTTGAGGAGTAGCCAAATTGGTGAACCTCGTTATATTGTGTGTTGTGGTGTGCTCTCATTTTGTTCTTCTGGTTTTATAAGTTTTCTGTGCTTCAGTCTTTGAATGCTACTGTTTTGAAGTTAAATAACTACACTGATTCACCCCCCCCCTCTCAGTGTCATTGTGTGAACATCAACTAGAATGTATGCAACTATGTTATCTATTTTTTTCTTTGTTTTTTCTATCCAAAATATAAAATAAACTATTAGAAGGTATGAAAAACTAACTTGGAAGGAAGCCTTTGTCTAATGTAGATATTGCAAATTATTTTTATCTTATTTCTATCTAGATACCGTCTCAACTTGAGATGATTGTAGAACAAGGACCATCTCAACCTAAGATGGTTAAGACTATGTACTTGCAATAATACAAATAAGCAAAAATAATCATTTTTTTGATGTAACAAAACAAAAAATAATGAAAAAGAGAGACCTAAAGGGGGTCCCACCATGATCACCATTTCAAGGATGGAAACTTGCACCATGCATATAAAAATAAATATGAAATGCAATGTAAGAATCAATTGACAATGAATCTTGTGTATTAATTTGTATTGATTCCTTCAAAGTGTTACATAGAGTCCCCTTTGGGGGATTTCACCGATGATACAATATTACAATGAGGGACATGGTCCCCTTTTCATTGAAAAAAAATTTCTTAGGTACGATCTTGATATTCCTGTACAAGCATAATATTTTTAATAGTGTGTTTTCCTATGACTGTCATGTGAGATTTGGATCCAAGATATTTCGCTACCCTTGAATCCTATAACTTGCACACAAAGATATAGCAACAAATTAGTAGCATTTTCAAGGCCCACCGAATTTGGATCTATATTTAACCAAGAAATATAAAATGAGATAAAAATCAAATGGAACGAGAAAACTCGTTCATTTATTTTTAAATTGCTAACTCAACTCTCAATTGCAAATTATCAAGAAATAGTAACGAAACGGCAACAGTAATAAAATAATCAAATTGGATAAACTCGCCACTCTGGGAGGGCACGTCCCCGCCGTGAAGGCCAAAGTGCGTATTCGCAGTGAAAGAATAAAAGATAAGATAATGCTTATAATGAAAAATCTAATCTAATAAATATGAATTTTGTACACTTGGAGAACCTAGCCGACGGCTAGGTTTGCTAGGTTTGGTATGTAGCATGACTCCCCTCCTCGGAAAGCTTTGTCCTCAAAGCTGGAAATGTCTGGAAAATACTTTCAGGTTCCCATGTAGCATCCTCCTCTGGTAGGTCTTGCCATTTGATGAGAAATTCTTGAATCTGGCGCGACCTTAGTCTTCGTATTCTGTGTTGTAGGATTTCTTCAGGTTGGAGATGTATGCGTCCTTCCTCATCGAGCACTGGTAATTCTGATTGACTTTGTACTTTTTGACCAATTACTTTTTTGAGACACGAAACATGAAATACTGGGTGTATTCGTGATGATGAGGGTAGCTCTAACTGATAGGCTACTTCTCCAATGCGACGCACAATTTTGTAAGGACCATAGAATCTTGGGGCCAACTTTTGACTGGTCTTTATCCTTAACGATGATTGTTTGTAGGGTTGCAACCTTAGGAAAACCTTGTCACCTACATTAAAAGTTTGCTCTGACCGGTGCAAGTCTTGTTGTTGTTTCATGCGATTTTGTGCTTGGAATAAATTCTCTTTGAGGATGGTGAGTGTAGACTGCCTTTGTTGAAACCAATCATCCACTTTGGCTACCTTGGATGAACCTGGTACGTAATCTGCTACTATTGGAGGCTTGGTACCATACAATGCTTCAAAAGGAGACATTTTAATTGAGTAATGGTAAGAAGTATTGTACCACCATTCTGCCAATGCTAGCCATTGGCTCCATTGATATTGTTTATCTTGAACGAAACATCGTAAGTACGTACCCAAACATTTGTTAACTACTTCGGTTTGACCATCTGTCTGTGGGTGGTAAGCTGAAGACATGTTCAATTTGGTACCACTAAGTCGAAATAATTCCCGCCAAAAGTTACTAGTGAAGATGGGATCTCTATCACTTACAATATTTTTGGGCATACCATGTAATTTGAAGATTGAATCCATAAATACCTTTGCCACCTTGCTTGCAGAAAAAGGATGTTGTAAAGCCTGAAAATGAGCGTATTTGGATAACCGATCTACGACTACGAAGATTACTGTCCTGCCCTTTGATTTAGGAAGACCTTCAATAAAATCCATGGATATATGTTCCCACTGACGCTCCGGGATGGGTAATGGTTGTAACAACCCTGGTGATTTAACTGTTTCTCCTTTATTGTGCTGGCAAACTTCGCATTCGGCTACCCATTGTTTGACTTCTGCTTTTAATCCTTTCCAACAAAATGATTGTTTGACCCTTAAATATGTCTTCAAAAATCTTGAATGTCCTGCTGATGGAGAAGCGTGTGATTCGTCGAGGATCTTTGATTTGAGTTCTGAATTGTGTGGAATGTAAATGCGGTTCTTTTTTCGAAGGATTTTATCTTCATAAGAGAACAAAGGGTGTTTAGAGGACCCTATAGATAATTCTTGAATTATCTGAGCAGTTTCGCTATTGGACAACCATTCATCTTGTAATTGAGTCACCCATTGGGAGCAGGGACCTGAAATAGCGTTAATGATTACTTCGTCTTCATATTTCCTGGATAGCGCATCGACGGCTACATTTTCCTTCCCCTTCTTGTATTCGATAACAAAATCATAACCCAATAGTTTGGTTAACCACTTATTTTGTTTCGGATAGGAAAACCTTTGCTCAAGAAAATGTTTGAGACTACTATGATCTGTTTTTATAATGAAGCGGCTATTGATTAGGTAGTGTCTCCATTTTTCTACTGCGTGAAGAATAGCCAACATTTCTTTTTCGTATGTTGATCTTCCCAAATTTTTCTCGGAGAGCTGTTTACTTTCAAATGCCAACGGATGACCTTCTTGCATTAATATAGCCCCAATTCCTGTTCTTGACGCATCACATTCGATAATAAATGGTTTGTGAAAATTGGGAGTTGCTAAAACTGGAGTTGTACACATGGCCTCCTTAAGAGCTTCGAAGGCTTGAGTAGCCTCTTTCGACCAACGAAAAGCATCCTTCTTTGTGAGTGTTGTGAGAGGTGCTGCAATCTTACCATAATTTTGTACAAACTTGCGATAGTAGCCCGTGAGACCCAAAAAACCATGAAGTTTCTTGATGGTTTTAGGTAACGACCATTCTTGAATTGCCTTAATCTTATTGGGATCGACTTTGACGCCCTCGTGTGAAACTATATGACCAAGATACTCGACTTCTTGGACACCAAATGAACATTTGGAACGTTTGACAAATAACTTTTCTTTGTGTAAAATGTGAAGGGCTTTATCCACATGATGTAAATGATCCTTCCATGTTTTGCTATATATGAGAATGTCATAAAAAAAAACTAACACAAACTTACGGAGGAGTGGACGAAACACTTGGTTCATGAGACTTTGGAATGTGGATGGTGCATTGGTGAGACCAAAAGGCATGACCAAAAATTCGTAATGACCTTCATGAGTACGAAAAGCGGTTTTGGGAATATCTTCTTCTCTGACACGGATTTGGTGAAATCCTGAGCGAAGGTCTAATTTTGTAAAAAATTTTGCACCATGCAACTCATCTAGTAGGTCATCTATGACAGGGATAGGAAATTTGTCCTTGATAGTGAGTTTATTGAGAGAACGAAAATCAGGACACATACGCCAAGAGTTATCTTTTCGTCGAGCCAAAACTACAGGTGAGGAATAAGGGCTAGTGCTGTGACGAATGACTCCATGATCTAGCGGATCCTGAATGATCTGTTCGATTTCTGTCTTTTGTGGTTGAGGATAGCGGTAAGGATGATCGTTAGGTGGGACACTCCCTGGAATCAAATGGATGGCATGGTCATGAGATCGTTTAGGTGGTAATCCTTTAGGTTCTTGGAAAACCTCTTCGTAATTTGTTACGATGTCTCGTAAATCTGGAGCAGTAATATCCGAAGTTGCTCGAGATTGTTTTTCCAAACAATTAATTTGAGCTATAAATCCATATCCACCCTTTTTTAATATCTTCTCCATACTATGAGAGCTCACCATTTGTGATGGAGGAGTAGTAATGCCTTGTAAGCGAATGACTCGTCCGTTTTCCTTCCATTCCACAAATAATTTTTTGAAATTGAAGCTAACCGTGTCTAATGTTTCCAACCATTCAACTCCCAAAATGACATCAGAGTTCCCTAAATTCATGACGAAAAGGGATCCAAACCATGTATAAGTTCCCATTTTTATGGAAACTTGAGACGTTCGACCAACACATTGCGCGTTCACCCCGTTGGCTACTAGAACCTGGAATTTGTCTTTGTTGGAAGAGTTAATGAATAAATTCAAAGCTTTTGTTGTTTTGATGTCGATAAAATTGTGGGTACTGCCGAAATCAATTAGCACATTCACCTTTTTCTGGCGGAGAAATCCTGGTACCTTGATGGTATGGTGGGCGGTTAACCCCATGAGGGCATGCACGGAGATCGCCATTGTATCCTCTTCCTTCTCTTCTAGAGTACTTGGTAGTTCTTCTTGCATAGGTTCTTCTTGGTGGTAAGTTTCTTCCTCTTCTCCTTCATATTGATCGCATTCAATATGAAAGTTTTGTTTTTGGGCACATGCTTGTTCCCCGGGATGATGAGTGCGACATTTATAGCAAAAGTATCTTGATGGTTGATCATTTCTACGAAAGGAATTGTTGCGATACGAAGGACGACTATAAGTTTCACGCCGTGCATACAACTGAATTCTCTTCTCAGCCAGCTTGGCTATTCTTATACAATCGTTCAACGAGGTTGGATTTTGAATGTCCACCTCCACCCTAATATTTTCTTTCAATCCATTGCGAAAAGCTCCTACCACTGTGTCGGGACTGAGGTCTAATGTATATGGTAGTAAACTGGTGAATTCCGAAACGAACTCGCTAACCGATCCTTCTTGTTTAAGAGATAACAGTCTTACTGTGTATGATGATGTAGCTCCTTCATCAAATCTTTCTAAAAAATAGGTAGTGAATTTTTTCCAGTTAATAGTAGCTCCTTTCTCTCGCTTAAGCCATACGAACCATTGGTAGGCCTCAGTGCCTAATTTTGATGCAGCGAAAGGGACTTTATCAAAATCCTTAATTTGGTATAAGTCGAGAATGCCTTCCATTTTGGCTATCCAACCACGAGGATCATGACCCTCAAAAGTGGGCATATCAATGCGTGGAAAATTATTAGGGCCTCTCGGTTGGTGATAACCCATATCCCTTTCCCGATCTTGGTTATACCGCTGTCTATGATAGCGATCCCTATAATTATCTGGATTGCCTCCTTGCTGCTCCCAATCGTCATCCTGGTCGTCATTTTCTTCATTCCTTTGTGCATGGGAGTGATTTTGGGGATTAGTATTGGGATTAAGTCGGTTTTGTGCGCTCACTAGGTCTTTTAGGTTGACACTAATTTCGTGCATACCATCTAGTAAGAGTCGAAGAGTTTCATCCGTGGTAATGGCCGAGTTACTTGAGTCTCCTTGTGTGATGTTTTCGTGAGTTGGGGGAGGGTTAGTAGCCATAGGGTCTACCAGTGGATGATGTGGATTATAACTACCAATTTTGAAAGGAGAAGGAGAATTTTTTGTACCTGGGCTTCGATGAGGTCTTCGTGCATTGTTATTGGTTGTCTCCGAGCTTGATAGTCGACCGTCAGATCCTTTAGTCCAACTTCTACTCATGCACTTTTCAAAATTTCCTGCTTAGTAATCCTTGAGCTTCGATTTCTGTGACAATTCGGTTGAATTTGGCAAAAATTTTGTGTTCCGCTTCAACTGTCGCTCCCACTGCGATGCGGATTTGAATTTGGGTGGCCTCGGGACAACAACTTTCAACAATTTTTCAATTTGGACAATGCCAGCAACTTTTTTAGCAACTTTTCAATTTTGACTGGGACTGACTGGACGATTTTAGCAACTTGGACAACAACTTTTTAGCAACTTTTCAATTGTGACTGGGACTGACCGCAAGACAGCACGTACTGCTACGATCGAACAACGAGGAACCCAAAACACTGGCAATGCAACTAGCTGACACGAAGGAACTGACATGGGACTAGCCAAGAACCAATGGACTAGACACGAGAGACGAAGCAACAAGACAAGACAAGACTAACCGACACGGGGGACAAGACAAGACTAACTGACACGAGACAGACCAAGAGACTCGCATGAAGGAGGAGGCTTGTGTGACCGTAGTCACACGTTACTACTTGCCCTCTCTGCCTTATAAACCACTTTTCGCTTTGTGCACTCCCAATGTGGGATAATTGCACCGACGAGAAAAGAAAAAAAAATATCAAAAGGTGTACCTTTAGAAAATGGCGTAAATCGATTTTAATTCGGTTCACTGATTGGTTCGCGGTGCTCGGAGATGCTTGCGTTTATTTCCCACTGTTCTGACTATGCTTTTGCGTCGTATGGATTTTCACTGTGTGGATCATGATCTTGTGAGTTGTGTGCTCGTTGGAAGCAGTCTACGATGAGGGTTTCAGATCAAAACTTGATGTTGCTGTTATTGTAGTTGTGTAGTAATCGTCGGCCGAGAGAGCACGTTATGTGAGACGTCGTATGGAGTGAGTAAGGTGTCGTGATCGTCGCCAAATTTTAAAGGCCACGAGGCAATAGCAAAGATACTAAAGGCCACACAAATTTAAACTGCTTGTTTTACCATTTGTTGTTTCTGCCCGCTGTGGGTGGCCGGATAAAGCACAGTAACCCTTCCCTTCGCTCGGCACCTGGAAAACTGATACCACTTGGAATGATAAAACTCGTTCGTTTATTTTTTAATTCTAATCAATTCCTCAATTGCAATATAATGAAGTAATACAAAATCGTAGCAGTAAATAAAATAAATCAAATTGGATATAGTTTGCCACTCAGGGAGGGCACGTCCCCATCGTGAAGGCAATCGTGTGAAATACACAGTGAAAGAATAAAAATGAAGATGATGCTTATAATGAAAAATCTAATCTAATAAATATGAATTTTGTACACTTGGAGAACCTAGCCGATGGCTAGGTTTGCTAGGTTTGGTATGTAGCATCAAATGCATGCATACAATAATGGAAATCTAGGCTAATGCACTAAGATAAAAGACCTAAATGAAATATTTGATGCTAGAATGCACACACAAATGAGAATCTAAGCTAATATGAAGAAAAGTGATAAAAAATGGTCACCTAACCAAGACCATATCAGGTTGACATGGTCTTGTCTACAAACCATCTTGGGGCGAGATGGTCATTGTCGCAAACTTGCACTTTTGTGAAACCAAGTTTGGGTGGATTTTGGATGAAACAAGGGGGTTTTATCGATGGATTTTTATGTGTGTATGTGAGTTGGCTGATGTGATTGATCACCCAAATGGTGAGATAGATCATGCAAGTGAAAGTAATGCTACTTTGAAACCTACGAGGTAATCCAATGATATGGATTCAACAGCAAGGGAGCTTGGTGATTCGTTTTGGTATCACTTTGTTGCTTTGCATTCGATGTATGGATTCTCAAAAATAATGGGGAGTGGCTCTATTTATAGCCTCCTTGACACACAACCAAAGAGGTAAGTGGTAATCAAGGGTAGCATAATTGCCAGTCATCTAGCACCATGAAAAATTAGTTGTCGCACTAATAAACAGTTTACTACCTATTTTATTTTTTTGTTTGCGTGCACACATGATCTTCTCAGGTGAATATGATACTAACTTTAAGACCATCTCAAGTCCATATGATCATGCTTCCCATAGTGAAAAAGTACATTTTGTTGGAGCAAGACACTAATTTAGCCCTCAGGCTACCCTAGAGGGGTTGTATGGGTTAGAAAGAGGGCTCTTTGGGAGTCTCTTTTATGATGATGCATTTTAGGTGTCTAAGAGACAAGCACCTTGATTACCCCTCTCTAACATTATTGAGGCCTAGAAGTAGATGGCATGGGTTTATTGCCACTACCAATTCCTCCACCAATATCTATGTAGCTAAGTCTCAACTCATCAACCTAATCAAGCTCACTAGCCATATCAAGATCTCTGGCCACCAAATTAGGGTGCACCTAACAAAATCAAACACTAACTAGTGGGAAGGAATTTAAACACCCAATTGGTGAGTAAGGACCTCTACAAAAACTCCCTAACACTTCCATATTCTAGATCCAACAAATCTCCCAGATTCTTGTACGAGGTAGGAGCTTCATGTACTATTTAAAGGCCGATACCTTCCTCAACCCCAGGATGTGGTGAGTTGATCTTGATACGGAAAAACGCTTTGCCATGGATGGGAAAATTCTCCTTCTTTAAATCCAAGTCATTTCATCGAGTTACTTGGAAAATTCCCCTTCCCACTATTTAAAAGGGTTTTTTATTTGAGATCTCCAAGGGTAGGGTAGAGTATCCTTCTTAGATCACCCTTCAAAAATCCCCTTTGCTCTCTATTTTAAAGGGCAAGAGGAGAACAAAGGCTTAGCCAATAATAATATAAAGTTTCTTGCCATTAAGTAGCTAGTTTCTTAAAGCCCATGTGCTCTCTATCTCAAAAGGGACATTAGCTACCCTTATAAAAGTTGAATTTTTTTACCTCTCTATTCTTAGAATTTTCACCACATTCATTGATGTAGGACTAATTGTTCAACCCTTCAAAGGTTATTTGTATTAAAGTCAAATATAGAGGAACGAGAATGTTATCACATTTCTTTAAGCATTTATTCCATACCAACAACATTGGTGTTGTATTCTTGATGGGGTACGAAAGGGGAATAATGGTGTATGACTATGACTATGCAAGGGAAATACCTACATAAGCCCTTTATAACGGTGTACGACTACGACTACGGAAGGGGAATAAGAACAATAGGGGTTGATCCGAACGCTGAACCCGGGTATTCATCCATCCTTGGGCTTAAATAAGGATAGAGAGCAAGGACCTTTAAGTAATAGATGTGGCAATTTTTAAGTGTGTGGGGATGTTAATTGTGAATAATAGGTTTGAAAAAATGGTTAGAAGAGGGGGAAAAATATTGATACCTTTTAAATCAGAAGTGAAGATGATGTTGACAACATATTTCAAAACAAGACTAGAGATGTAATCACAAATCAGTTAATTCTACTTGATAAGATTTCAGAGAGGGCACGCGATAGATTATGCCAGCCAGGATTCATAGTTTAATTTTTTGATATTAAATCAAGTTTGTATTCCATCTTGAGCATGATCTTGGAAATTCAAGTTTTGAAAAGGTTCCTCATATTTAAAAGAGCTTTTAAAATACAGAGGGAGAAGCTTTAAAATGTTTTAAAAAGGGGTATTTCATTGAGAGGAATCACCATCCTATTTAAATATTATAAGCCCTCTCTCTATTTTAAAAGGGCACTCAACCTATTGATTGGGTTGTATATCAAAAGGTCATTTATGTGTTGCTTCTGATTCTAATGCTTGATCCAACCCGTTAGAACTCGACCGTATATATTAAAATAGTAGAGGCTCTCTATCTATGATCAATGAATGATATCAAAACAGTAAAAATACTTTTGAATGTTAAAATATTATTCCTAGGTCCTTGAGTTGCATACAAATGATATTAAACATGGGGAGCGAACAGAAGGATCGTTTTAAAAGGTCCATGCCGCTCTAAGAAAAAGGGCGCGTGTTCGTCCTTTTAAAGCAAAGGTCTACCCCTTTTTCTTAGAGAGCTGGATCTAAGTGGTATTCTTTATCTATAGTTGAGGAAACTATCTACACTTACGCTAGGGTTAGAAATGGGGGGAATCTTAATTTGCTGGTCTCTTGGAGTGATCATCCACACTGGGACTGAGGCACTGGAATGACTAGGCCTCTCTCTTCCACGAGCTTATATACTAGGTTTTAGTGGATTGAATGTGCATAAGTGATTGATCTATACCTAGGAAGGATTAATGTAGCTTGTGATGTTGAGCTTAATCGAAACTATCAAACCCAGATCAATAAGCTCACTTTGTTGGATCTTTAGTCGATTTATCTCTTATCCCTAAGAATGTAAGCTACCTATATGAGTTGTAATGTCAAAATTTTCTCATGTTTTAATGTCTATAGAAGTGGAGAGAAAAACTAATGTTGTAGCACCCACAACTATCAGGAATATAAATTCTATAGCACCTAAATCCTATCTATCAATATTTACAAGCGAAAACAAATTCTATGGGGTTAGGGCAAAAATGCATGAACAAGGATATACCCCTAGGATAATTTTACCTTTATGTAAGCAACATATATCTAAGTAGACTTAGTATTATACTATTTATCTACTCTATAGGATCACTTTGGCTAGAACTAGGATAAGCATAAAATAAGAAGGGAATGTAAGCAGTGGATTGGAAGAGAAACTTTATGTGCTATAATGTTGGAGTGTGGGGAAGTGTTATACTTTCTTTTTTATTATCAAGGATGAATAATAGAATACCACCAGAAGTGGTGCAATGCAGGTTTCTCCTTTCTTCATTCATAGTGTGGTTTATTCAAGCACATGTTGCTCACTAGATGGGGTGAATAGGGTAATCTTGGCCCATACCTTACTATCAATAGGTCTCCCATGTACCACCTCCTACATAAATCATTGGCTAGCTCAAGAAATAATAGAATGAGTGGGCTTGATGTGCGTTTCATCATGACTGATGCTCTATCTATAGAGGTTAACCCAATATTAAAGAATGAATTATGAGACCATTATGGTTTGAGAAATAACAAAATGCAAGTTGTTAAGGCAAATGGGTTGGGTGGGTCATCTAGATGTTCAAATGTTTATGGATAAAATATAGCAAATGAGCAACCTACCTCAATGAATGAAGGAGATCATCAACTCGGTTAGATGTATTTGAGAAGTCACCTAGGTGTTACAGGAGCTATATCATAATTAAATAAATCCCCTAATGGTTGAGTTATAGCAGGATATTGGATTAAATGATTTAAGAACCAAGAGATTCATCCGATTAAGACCCTATCGGTTAAGTTACTTGGTTAGGTGATGATTCCCCTAATGATTGATTAAGATCCTAATGATGAAGACCCTAGGGATTGATTCAACTTACTTATTTCTACCCATCCACCCATAACACCTACTCTCTCCCCCTTCTATTTTAACATATGTTGAGTTGACTAAGTTCCCGAGACTGAGACAAAGGCGATGATAATTTATTTTCACTAGGGAGGATGAAAAATATTATATTCAATTTGCGATCGACAAACTATGCCAATATCAACCAATCGAAAGCTGGGTGTAGGGAGAGTTAGGCTCATAATCATTGGCTAGAATTCACCAACCATATTTCATTTAATTCTAGTAAGGGCATGGAGTAAGCAAATTAATAAAGCTTTTCTTCCTTCCCTCTACCACAGGTAAATGTGTACCGATATATTATGATCGATCATGCAAAGAAATAATGCCCATTACTTTAGTTGGACAAAGCATCCTACCTCCAGTAGTGAACTAGGAAATCAAAGCTAGCTACAAAACCACAATGAATCATTAAAACCTTTTTCATCCCACTTTGAAAGTATCTCCCTCTTATAAATTTTAGGAAAACACTCAAAAGTCCAAATTGATCAATGAGCAAGCAGTCCAGGCCTATAAATGGGTACTTTCCTCTAGCTTTGGAATGGATAGAAAATGACATAAAAGCATCCCACCCCACATGTCAAGCCATATTTTATATTCTTTGTCAAGCTCACATATTTCTATCAACACCATGTTAGAGTTAGAGTATATTACATAATTTGGGTTATGTAAATGTACCACATTTGGTACATTATAGAGTGTAGATTACTTTAGGGGGAAGTTAGCTACTTACTTCAAGAAATGTAATAAATGCACAAGTGTTAATGTGCATGTTATAATGTGCAAGGTGTCCAATTGTACAGCTAGGTAGAGTGTTGGCCAAGGAATCTATTTTTCTATATAAAAGGTCTCATAGTTATAGATCATAAGACACAATACATAGATATAAAGAGCATTATAGTAGAGAGTAGTAGATAGTGGTAGAGCTTATGTATGGAGAATAATGTAGTTCTTTAGCTTATATTAATGGAGTGACCATATCCTCCATACTGCATTGTATTTTCACCACTTTCTATTTATAGTATATTTCAATCATATTGCAGACTCACTTTCTTTCATCTTATCAGGACCTATGTCAGATCTCTTCCACAGTATATCATCAAAATCTAATAGTGGTATCAAAGCCATGATGAATCGAGATAGGAATAGAAGGGCCTACATCCATCACAGTTCCTCTTTGGACTTTTATAAACCTAACTTGCTAGTGTGCACCGCCACTTGCAAAAGTCATCATAAGAGAAGTCTAGGATATTAATAGGAATAGGGAGAGAATTACAAGTGAGGACTGAAATAAAATCTCAGTTATAGAAATTCTGAGATTACATTTGGCTAGATTTTTTCCTCATAGTTGCAAAAAAACTTGTGAAGAAAAGGACTCAATATTCATACCACTAGATTGACAAATCAACTAGTGAATATTATTATCTCTAGATTTATAAGTTCTTCCATTCCAATTTCTAACAACTTGTTGCAGGAAAAAGAGATTCAGGAAAAAGTTTGGGAAGCTTCCTACAAGAGAGTTGGGAAGAATATCTTCTTAGAATCATTCCAACACTTGCAGCAACAAGGAAGAAGACTGAAGATTTCAAAGACCTTGAGAAAGGTCCCATTACAAGAGTTGTAATCCTACAAAGTGTAGAAGTGAAGAAAAAGGCCACAATAGTCTTATAGCAGACTCAAGGAAGAAGAGACTCTAGAAGATGAGTCAAGGATGAGATAGGATATTAGTGATCTCTATTCAAGATCAATACCTATAGAGTGCTAAAGAAGAAAAGGCCAGAGAAGCCTAGAAGAAGAATAGGCTAGAGAAGCCTAAAAGAATAAAAGGCTAGAGAAGCCTTGAAGAAGAAAATGCTAGAGAATCCTTGAAGAAGAAAATTCTAGAGAAGCTTTTATCCAAAAATGAAGGCCATAGAAGCCTTAATTTTGAATAAAATTTCAAAAAATAATTCCTGGTTTAGAAGATAAAGTTCATGATTCAAAAGAAGACTTCAGAGAAGAGTTTCTAAAGAAGACTCTAAAGAAGAGTCCAAGAAATAGGAGATTTGTGATCTCTATCAAATCTTGCAAATTTTAGAAGAAAGAGAAAGGACCATTGAAGTCCCATTCCAAAATCTAGAAGTAGAAAAATCAAAGATCCGAGAAGATCTCATCACCAAAACTTCTAGAATTAGAAGGTTGAAGAAAAGGTCTTAGTTGGAAGACTAGATAAGCTACAAGATATAAGGCCTAAGAGAGGTCTCAAGCACAAAAATAAGAAGTCTTGGAGAGCCTTATTATAGATCTCATAGAAGCATCATTAAAAGAGTTCCTAGGATAAATCATTAGATAAATCCACTACTGAGGAGAAAGCTCCTTATAGTAAAGGAATTGGAACAATTATTGCCATCAAAAAATAGGCCCAAGAGAAGAAGAATTTGGCAAGGAGTGTCAAATCCAGAAGAATAATCCAATGAAGACCTCAAGATATTCAAAATATTAAGAAGAAGAAGATTTTGTTTGAATTCAAAATTCGATAAGAATCCTACCAAATCCTGGAGATTTGGAGATTACCTCTCATAGCAAGAAGGCACAAGTTCAGAGAAAGGATTTCTTTGAATCTAAAACAGAATATAGAATATCACTGAAAGGATTAAGCCACCAAATCTGAGGCTCAAGATAGAAAGTTCAAGACCATAATTTGGTGAAGTAGCAAGTTGTTCTAGACAACCAACAAGAAGCTATGAATTCATCCACTACAAGGCAGCAACGTGGTGAAATAAAAAACCAATATCTACATCTACTACATAATCCATTAAAGGTAAGAAACTAGGTTGCAATTAGTTGAACATAAATTAGGATTTATTATCAAATTCCATTAAGCACCATGTTTGGATTAAATTTGCAAGAAGAAGGGTTCATATTATAGTCTTCCAAAAAGTGCAAAAAGGAGAATTCATTTTAAGATATATTTGCACATTAATAGGAGTTGGATATTTTTGAAAGAAATAAAATTATCATCTACCTATTATCTATCTAGAAAGCAAAAAGACTACATCCTACAATATTGATTGTAGTGAAAATTGTAGAATATTCATTAAGGGTTCTTTACAGATTACTCTTAATAATTGTAGAAGAATAGTACATTAGAATTCATTCTGAGGGTTTATTATCATGAAAAGTACATTATTAATCCATTAAGAACTATACTTGTTGATATTTAACTAGTTACTCTCAAGAAATTAGTTTATCTTGTCAAAGGCACAAAACTAGCACAAAAAACTGTAGCACTACATGGCCAAAGGAAGCCACCAATACAACCAAAAAGGTGGAGAAGGAAGCCTCAAATTGAGACTTGGTGAGTCTTAAGATTCAAGGAGAATATAAGGATTTCATATAAATCCTTACTTCAAAATAACATCTCATTAGCTTGGATTAACTATCATTAAAGGATCCAAGAAAATAGATTAAAAGAGGTAAGAAGGATTTCAGAAAAAAGGTCCTTCGTATTGGTGCAAATCTAACTATTACAAAGCACCTCTTTTGTTCCTTTGAAAGGACAAAAGTAATCCTATTTATAGGAAGCAACACATACATCATATTTTGTAGGTTGAAGGGAAGAGTTTGAGCAAGAGGAAGGATCCACCGAAGAGCTCACACGTCTAAGAATCAAGGTGTTAAAAAATACCATTTCTCCATGTCCAATCCATCCCTAGAAGCAAGTTTGTCACCTAAAAAATTGGATCTATTATAGGAATCCATTACCATATAAGTCTACGTAGAGAAAAGGGTAGCATATAGAGGGAGATCATCTATGTAGAAGAAGTGCTATCAAAGCCAAGGAAAAAATGCTAGCAAATAATTGTTATAACAGACATAGAAACAACATATTACAGGTATAAATATACAAAAGGAGTATTATACCCAAGGTTTGTACTTGGAGATAACAACCACCATTGAAGAGCACAAGAAGCTGCCATAGGACCACCATTGATAGCTCTATAGAACCAAGGATAAATATAGTTGGTGCCATCCATTATCCTCATCAATAAGCATACGAACAAAGAATATGGAATGCTTTTGTTTCAAGAAAAATAGCAATCCAACACACATTTCAAAGATATAGGTAAATATAGGGCATCAACACCCATCGTTGGAGCATTAGAAGAAAGGTTTACATGCACAAGCCATGAGTTCCACTTGGCATAAGAGCTCTAAGCATCCAACATTTTTAAATAATCCAATGCTCACCCAGGAGGAGTTACAAGTCTTTGGGAGGTTACCACCAAAATCATCATTACATAGGTTGGAATATCAATGCCTACTAAGTAATGCTCAAGTGACACTTGTTCGAAAGTCACAAGGAAGTAGTCCTATTTAAGGCATCCATATTGAAGAAGAAATAGTGCTAGAGGTCAAAGAGAATACTAGCATTGAATAGTGTTAATTATATTCAAAGGAAGAAGGCTAATTCAAGCTTGTGCACCATTCGAAGAAAAAATCCAGCATTTAAGAAGTTGTCATAAGATCTGAAAATACAACACATCATTTGATCAACAATTCAGTATCTCATTCAAGAAAGGACTAACCTTCAGGTGGGAGAAGCTGATGTCAAATGGATAGTTACCTCAAAAAAAATATTAAGATAGAATTCATTAAGATCTATAAAAGGCTCGATGTGGGATGATTCTTCTTTCAATCTAAATGAGGCGATGGATAAGGCCTCTTAATCATTTTTTGACTCTTCATATTATGACTTAGAGTCATCAATAGATAATGTAGTTATTTGTAGATGATCATTAAGTAAATGAGCAATGCTAAGATCAACATACTCATTACCATCAATGTCTTCCTCCAAGCCTAAGTTAAGATGCTAGAGGGAATCGGTAAGAAGCTCATCAGGCATACGTGTAGTGTACCCCAAACATGATTTATCTATTGGTAATTGATAATGCGATTCTACGGAGGTCTAGAGACCTTGCTCATATCGACCTAAGCCATTTTCATGCTAATGGTAGAGAAAAAGTATTGTAAATCAAAGGATAGATTTGGCATATAATCAATGTTAGCTTGAAATGGCTCTACCTCTTTTGGTATAAGAGGTGTACCTATGGAAGCATCAATGCCACCATGGACAAAATTTGTTTGACTTGGGAATGACCCAAGAGAGACAATGATACCTATCGATAGCAGTATGCTACACGGGTGACCAAAGTCTTTGATTGACTCTACATGAGGGGTGAATGTGACATCTTTCACTAAGTATTCACCAATGCTTAAATTAGTCATGTGAATGTTGACTTGCAAAGGAGGAGGAGATGATGATGATGATGAAGGTGTGGGTTATGATGAAATATGTGTGGAAGAGGATGGTTCTTCTCATGTGGGGGAGGTATGGGTGGATGTTACAAATATGGTGGATATTAAAGGTGTGAGAGGAGGATTGGGTGGTTGAGGTGTAGATGCATGAATTGGTGAGGGTGGAGATGAAGATGATAGTGTGGGTGCCTTCTTTGGATTCCTTGTGGAAAGATCTAATGAATGAGAAGAGGTTCCCAGAGTATTTGGTAATGGCAGTTATGATGATAGGTTATGATGAAGGTATGGAAGACCTTGGTGGAATATGTGAATGAATGATGGGATGATTAGGTTGGTCCTCTAGATGAGTTTATGGTAGAGTGGACTCATAAGGATGTGATATCATGTGATGAAACTTAAATGGTTTCAAGTTAGCAAGGACACAATGCACTTGATCTTCATGCACATATTTTATGCTTTGGTGTAATATTGAAGGCACACACTCCATATCCCAGATCTAGGGCCGATCGAGTAGCAAGTTGTACTACATGGTCCCTTCTAGAACATGGCATAGTGTGTGAATGGTATTTAGTCCAACATGAACGGGAAGGACTATTGTTCCAATAGTGGAATATAATGCATCATTAAAGGCTTGAAGGGTGAAAGTGGATGATGCGATGTAAGAAGGTGGGAAGTTGAGATGTTTGAGGGTGAACGTGGTGATGATGTTGATTGATGAGATGGTATCGATCAAGATCCATTTTTAGGTAATCCTATCCATATTAGCCATGATGTACAAGGGTGGATCAGGTATCTCAATAGGCATTGTCTTTATCTTGTGATCATGAAAAGTTATTGCAAGCTCCTTGCAATTTTAAACCTCACAAAGTTGGTAAAAGCATTGGGGTATTGTGGTGGCAAATCAATTGATTTTAAGATCTTAATTAGAGCTTCTTGATGTGGCATTGATTGTTGAATTAGCTCATAGATGGAGAGCCTTGTCAATGTAAATTTTAGACGATGTGTAAGTTTATTTCTTAAAGTGAATACTGAACAAGGTGGAGGAGGTATAATCAGATTTTGGTATGGAGGCACCTATGACATGGAACAAACATTCAAAGGATCCATAATTGGTGTGGGTTGATTTAGGTAAACATCGATTCCTTATCACTATGTTTATCATCCCATAAATCCTTGATTAGGTGGGGTAGCTTACACTTTATTTACCCACTTATGTTGTTCTGTTGTGGTAGTAGGTGTTGTGCTTATTCCTCATTGAGGCAAGAGGTCTTGGTAGACTCCTATGTTTTGATTATTTGAGGCAAGAGGATTGTTAATTTGACTTTCTTACCTCTCAACATGACCCTTTTCTCTATGGTAGGTGTATCACTGATCCTCATTGTAATTCTTAGGACTTGGTCGATTCAGATCCTACTAGAAAATCTTAGGGGTAATGATGGCTTGCACCTTGCATAATCAATTTAAAAATTATGCCAAAGGTTTAGGAAATGGCATGTATTGGTGAGGTGGGTGGCCCTATTGAGTTTGCAATTTTTGTTGTGGTTGTTATGTCAATAAATGGTGGTACTGCATGGGTGGAGGTTGCACCTGGTAATTGGGCTACGAAGGTGGGGTTCAATTTGAGGGATCGAGGGCACTCAAAACAACTTGGTTCATAGAAGATATCTTTGGTTTTGCTTGATTTCCTTTAGCATTCTTATTAGCCCATTATTTTTTATAGAGCTTAATATATCCTTTTTGTACCTTGATGTCCTTAATGACCTTGGCTTGGGCTAGGACCTCCTTGAAATTTCAATACTATTAAAGTTACAATAAGAGTGATATCTATTTTGAGCAACTTCTAGTGAAATTTGAGTTAAATGACATCTTTGTAATGATTGATCTCCACCTGTTGCCATAATCCATAATTGACTCATCCTCAAATTGACAAAGATTATACAAGTCAGTTAAGGTTACCTTATTTTTTATGCTAAAGGTGAATCATTCCAAAAAATCATTAGCTAACTGTTAAAAGGTATGAATTTTGTGATGTGGCAAATGAGTATACCACTCTAAAGCCGAAGAACACAAGCTTATACTAAGAGGGAGGGTGAACAATATAAGACCACTTTTTACTTTTCTTTCCCAATCAATATTATGCAATGTATAGATAGCAATATCAAAAATAGTAATCAAAGAAATGCACAAATCACCACATACAATAGAGACACCAATTTAACGTGGTTCATCCAATGTGGGCTACTCCACGGATAAAATATTTCACTAAAATTTTCTCAATAAATATCTTGGAAATCCCTTCCCTATTACAATATTTATGGATACTTGTCCAAAGGAGATACCAATCCCCTAATCAAGTTCATGGATATCTATCCACAGGAGAACTCCTTTCTCCTTAGCTTTGATTGGTGATCTTCTAGAAGAACTCTTGCTCCCATTACTCTAGCTAATGGATCTCTATCCACTGAAGACACATGTCCTCACTACCCTGGCTAATGGATCTCTATCCACTGGAGACTGTCGTCCTCTATACTTTATCACCTTCAAATATATGTATCAAATTTGTACTAAACACAGTCCTTCGGTCTAGCACAAATCTGCTCAATCTTTGTCTTTTGTCTAGCAAAAATCTATCCTTAAATATGCACCAAACTTTATCCCCAAATATGTACTAAATACAATCCTTCAATCTAGCACAAACATATCCTCAATCTCTATCCTCTGATCTGTACTAAACATAGTCCTTTAGTCTAGCACAAATATATCCTCAATATTTGTCCTCTAATCTGTACTAAACACAGTCCTTCGGTCTAGCACAACTCTATCCTCAATATCTATCCTCAAGATTTAACACAAAGCTTGATCCAATCACAAATCAACACTGCTAGATCTACCCCAAACCTTAACTCAAGGTTTGAACAAATCAATCAATCAATTCTGCTCACAAGTCTTCTCAAATACTTGTCTCAAATCTACCTTGTAAGCTTTCACAAAATCTCACACTAATCTATCCATAAGTCCTCTCTAGAACTTGTCCAAATCTGCTCAACAAGTCCTTACTAGAACTTGTCCAAATCAGCTCTCAATCTCTGTCCTCAAATCTGCATTGTAAGCTTCCACAAAAGCTCACACAAATCTGTCCACAAGTCTTCTCTAAGACTTACCTCAAATCTACTCAACAAGTCCTCACTAAAACTTGTCCAATATCATAGAAACATAAAGAGAATTGTTAGAGACTCAATATGCTTCACACTCAAAAAATATCAATCACTCTTTTACCACAAAAACATATAGATAATTTTTAGAGACTCAATATGCTTCACATTCATCAACACTCAATCTCTTCCTCAACTCAATTCAGAATATAGAACAATTTGTTTCATAGAACTTGAACTATCACTTCAACACATTCACTTGACTAGGCTCAACCAACTTTACTTAACCAATCACTCATTGGAATAATTTCTACTCACAAACCCTAGTCCCAACTTATGAACATTCACTCAAATATTTCCAACAATGCTTATCAACCATTCTCACATAATAATGATACTCATAATCTTTGCAAACCCTAGTTCAAGTTCTTCACTCAACTAGTCACTTCAACAACAATGCTTATAAAACAATCTTTACATAACAATGATACTCATGATCTTGGCAAACCTTAGTTCAAGTTCTTCACTCAACCAATCACTTCAACAACAATGCTTATAAAACAAGGTTTTATCAATAACTCTTTATTCTAGAAAACCTTGAAGCATTAATTCAAAACACACTTAACAATGCTAAACAAACAATCCTTTTCAATCCAAATTTGCATTCACAACATTCAAAAATCACTCAGTAGGAAGATGTGCCCATACCTTTTATTTGATGTAGAAGTGCCCTTAGAAAACCTGTCTCAATCATAATTTTCTTTTTTGCCAATTTTAATGATTAGATGACAAAATATCACACTAACTCTCTTTCAAGATATTTCTCAAACACAAAAATAATCAATCCCAAATACACCTTATTACTCCTTGAAATTAGCAATCATCAAATCACACATAAAAATAATCACTCAAAAATTAATGTAAGCCTTAAGGGTATGCGCCCCCTTAAATTAAACATTGGGCTATTCCAAGAGATCCAAAGGCAGTGCTTGATCAAGATTCAATCAGACGGTAGCGCTTGAGTCAAAATCCAAACAATGGAATGGTAAGAGTATCGGGTAACATGAAGGTAAACCTAGAATTAATCATGCATTAGCGAGGGTCTAACACATTAGCTAATTACCCCCTCTCGGCTTTAACCAAGGATTATCGAAATAAAATGATGCACCCTTTCGGTTATCAAACTTGCAGTTTATAGGAGATCTAAGGGCAGTGCTTCATCAAGGAGAAATCGGATGGATGCGTTCAACTTAATAAAACACCCTGGTCTAAGGTTCAAAATATTAGGTGCAATGGAAACAAAATATCCATGGCTATGCTTGATCAAGAATTGATCCAACGGATGCACGTTTGTCACAAACTACCAAGGTAAACCAAGGTATTATTATAATATTATGTTTAAATCATGCGTAGAATCGAAGAAGATCAATGGATGTGCTCTTTCATGAGACAATCTGACGACAATGCTTGCTTCAGATAACAAAGGTCAGTCGAGCGATAAGACCAAGTCAACACTTGATTAGTCAGATTAATCATGTTTATCAAGGGTCCTAACACGCTACTAATTATCCCCCTTTCTCTTAAAGGTTAATGAAAATCAGTAGCATGCACCTTTTGGTTACCTAACTTGTAGGTTATAGAAGATCCAGGGTTGCACTTGAGCCTGGTCGATCTAACGATCGCGCTCCAAAAAAAGTTGCTCAAAAATTAAAAGAGGTCTCATTAAAAAATAATCGATGAAGATCGACAATCGTGTGTAATCTAGGAAAATCCAACAACGACACTTCGTTCTGTTGAGTGTATATTTTTCCCAATTGCAAAATACCACCACATGCAATGTATTGAACAGAAAACTCTCTCTTGAAAAGAAACCAAATGATAAACATTCAACTTCTCCAAGGTTTTGGTAAAATATCTAAAATATTACAATAATGCTAGAAATAATTCAATGATGCATGTGACCATAAACAAGGGGCCTTTGTTGGTTCTAAACAATGCTTAGTGATTGAAATATCTAACTAAAAAGCCAGTGTAAAATAAAAGAAATTCTTTTTTTAGGGTTTTTTAAATTGATGCTACCTTGAATCCCTATTAGTAAAGTATTTTATCTTCACTTAAAAGGTTTCAAATGATAAAATGTGGAATTGTCCACTTCATTTTAATGTCCGTGCCTTTAAGATGAAGTAAGTTTTAGATAGTTGGGTTCATTTTATCTTCCTTATGTTGATGCCACTACCCTAATAGTAGTTAGTAGAAAGTTAGCGTGTTAGCAATGTTAGCAAAATTAGCTTTCATTTCTTATCTTAATTTAATGTGAAATAGCAGGTTAGTATCCCTCCTAAACCATGTGTTTTATCTGAAAGCTTAGATTAATGAATTTTGGAGGTGCAAAAATTCTAGAAAATGACCAGAATGGAAATAACTTGAAAGCTTAACAATTCTAGAAATGGACCAGAATAGAAATGAAACTAAAAGGAAATTAGCAAAAATTCTGGAAAAGGACCAGAATGGAAATAAAAGAAACTAAAATTTTGGATGGACCATAATGAAATGATTGAATGCTTGAAATAAAATGAACTTAATAAAAATGAATGAATAAACAATGCAAATTTGGTTAGCTGAAAAAGTCAAATTCTGAATTAGTTTAGCAAGCTCCTCCTTGCAAAATCCCAAGTTATGAGGTAATCATAAAACAACCTGAATTAATGGACCTGCAACATAAGCACAATACCATTAAATCAAGTGCAAGAATCAAAGGAAATAATAGAGAAACTGCATCATCTTGACCTTTGCCTATTGCAACCCATTTCATGGCATAAGACAATGGCTAGAAGTCACTAAAATGCAGAAATGCTAAGACACTAAAAATGTTAGTTTTATTATTAGAAACCCTCCTTTTGATTTTGCTCACAAAAGTTTGCTACCCTCTCAAAATTTGAAAAATGCTCTTTCTTATTGCTTTTTCGGAATGTTACATCATTTCCAACCCCCCATAAACAGGTAGGATAGCAAGGTATAAATAATGCTTAGAAGTCCTTTCGCTTCAACTTATTTCACAATTAAAATAATAAATGGATATAATAAAATAATCCATCATCATTTTCTGTGATTTAATACAATAAAATAACACTTCTAAACATTATTTTAAACAATAATAAAACCAAAAACATAATCTTACGTAACTCCTTATGTCTCCCCTTTCTCTTATCACATAGGCATTCTACCCAAGAACACCCCTTTGCACCCATCAAAATGAATAATAAAAAAACATTTAACTATACCTTATAACCCCTACGATTTTAGGCCTCCTTTAAAACATTGAATATAATCAAACAAAATTCACATTAAAATAAGGCAGGCCAATCTCATTCAACGAGATTTTCATTGTGCTGCTCGAAACCAAGGCCCGATGGTATCTCTTTGAAGCCATACCAAACGTGCCCAAGGATTGGGATGACATCCCCCATCCTGGGTACTTTGGTTTCCATATAACCCAATGAGGCCATCACGCCATCGATGCAACCATGGCGTTGTCAACACCATGTCGTGGTGCTACGATCAACATAGCCATGGCGCTGTCAAAATAATTTTGCCATGGTGTTGCGTTCTATCCCAACCATGGCACTATCAAAACAATGTCGTCATGGTGCTATGTTCGATCGTAGCCATGGCGCTATCAACCCTTCGCCATGGTGCTACCATCGATCGCAGCCATGGCACTGTCAACACCACGTTAGGGGGCTACCATCGATGCAGCCATGGCGCTATCAACCCTTTGCCATGGTTGTCGAGCTCCTTTCTCTCGCACTCACGCTACGCAATACCAACAAAAAACTTTCCATGCTCTCAAGGTAGACCTTTATCTCCATCGATTAGGGTTACGGGTTGCCCTAATAATGTTTCTTTTTTGGCTTGTTTGACGACATGCCTCTGATTTCAACCGTTTCACTATCAAATCCGGTGCCTTATGTGTTGTCCTCCTGAAACCCTAACACTATCTTTGGACCGCTTCCTCTTTTGCCAGCGTTACGTAGCCTCGAAAATTTTGGAATAGCCACCCTTGCCTTCGATCGTTTTGAATAGCCACCATCACCTTCTCCTACAATCAAATGTAACATGGTCAAACATATTATTATCACATCCTTTGTAAAGTATATTATAATAATATTATTATATACAATATAATAATATTATTATAATAATAACATTTTAGAATAAAATGATCATAATAATATCATTATAATAATAATATTTTAGAACATTATGATATAATCATAATAATATTATTATAATAACATTTTAGAACATCATAATAATATTACTATTATATACATAATATAATTAATGTAATTATATTAGGTAGATAATAGCATATTATTTTCTATCACAATTTCTTTGTACCTTTTGTATCCTCTTCTTGTTTTAGGTAATGTTTTGGTCAGGCCTTGCTTTATTAAACACATTCCATCACCTTAGATAGTATGAAGAACATTAAACTTTATTTATCAAAAAGGATTTTAATTAATCTAAGCATTAATGCCTAAATTAATTAATCATTAAATATCAAATAACTAAAGCAATTAAAATCATTAACATAAACGGTCAAACATCACTATTCTTACAAGCCAAATAAAACCAAAAACCTTTAATACCAAAACATGACAAGTGGGTTCCCAAGAAGCTTGGGGTGGTTGTGGAAACTCCACAACACGTTCAAAGGACAAATCAAAGCTAAAGAAATAAACAGATGCGCTTGATCCTGCCCAGGTCCAACGACTACGATTTCACGAAGCCATTAAAGGTTGATAAGTCGAATAAAGATAAAATGAGATCCAACGATCACGCATAATCGGGAAAGATCCAATCGTAGCGCTTTATCAGAGCAAATATCCATTAAAAAGAATTCAACTGCATCCCAATCTGATGGTAGCGCTTGACCTTCCGAGATATAATGGATACGAACTAATCAAAGCCCCATAAAAGACAAGAGCACACATCATGGATCGATCCAACGACTACGCTCATTCCAAGTAAGATTTGATGGTAGCACTTTATCGAAATAATCATCCTTTAAGAAGAGTGTGATTATATCTAAATCGGACGGTGGCGCCCTTACCTACTGGATCCAACGATGATGATTAGATAAAAAGATGAACAATATCCTAATGGTTGATCGACTAAGTGGTATTTGACCAAGATCAGATGACCATGCCTATTCCTGACTTAAATCCAACAACAATGCTTAATTGGGATTATCTAAGGAAAATGAGGTCCGATAACAAGAGCACAGATATACCAGATCCAATGAAAATGGTGAAACCCGACCAGATCTAATGGTCGCGCATGACCAATTTATCTGGAGTTATGGATGATCGGACGTACGCGCAGGAACACATGGTTGATCGAACGGTAGCCATTAGCAAGGTAATCTGGTTATTAAAGGTCGTGTATTAACCAAAGGTTAGTAATTTTGATTACTCTTTAATAAGAAAATATCAAGCGAAGGATAAAACTCTAATTTAATTTTGAGTCAAAGATTAATATCCTCAGTAAAATAAAAGCATGAATTGACTAACCAATTAAAGGTTAGAATATCTCCTATATTGAACATAACCACCATCGACATGTACCCTCGATATTACAGGGCTAACATTTTTGCAGATATGAAAGAATCAAATAGAGATACACGATGCATTTTTTGTCCAACAATAATCATGAATTGGTAGATTCAATAGGCATGATCCATGTGCAAATCTGGTGGACTGCAACCAGGATAAAAAGAGTAATACAATAACAATGCAAGCTGAATTAAGGTGGTGAATCACTAACAGGTACAACCAATTAAACAGGAGTAAGTTACGACAAACAATAGCCACTGCAAGGAGAATTGGAAATACAGGCGAAAGTATCAGAGAAATAACTAATTCAGGCAACAACCAAGAGACAAAATAAGCAGACTATCAAATAAAATCACACGGATAGTACCTGAGCAAGGATGATACAGACTATTCAAGTGATGAGCTTTGTACAAAAGAATAAAATCATATCTTTTAAGTTTGACCATGTACCATGCGAGCAATAAGATAATTCGGTCTAAAATGAAACCATGCATGAGTCTGCTCAATTTATAAATAGGGACAATAAAAGGAAATCCATCTGAAAAATCCATGGAGTGTGATACATGAATGTGATCATTTCCTACTCTACACATTTAGAAGATGCAAGAGGTGCAAGAAGATCAAGATCTTGTTTCATCTCATCAAAGGTTACACACTTAACGCTTCGATGAAATATAGTTACAGAGGGTTCACTCTGATAGAATATAGTTATGGAAATGCCATGTAGGCATTCCTAGATCTTGTTTTCCATTTCGTCCTTCCTCCTACCTATCTCTGCCCTCCTCCTTCTAGGCATTCTCCCACAGCCATCATCACTGTCCACTCCACATAGTGCCATCTCTCCACCTTCCACTAAGCAAGTCAATTTCCATTGCTCCCTCCTCCCTCATATCCATCTTGTTATCAATTCCATTTCGTCCATTTATCACCCATGCTCCACCTCTTCTCTTCATCATCACGTCAAGGCACCCTTTGTCTTACATCAAAATTTCACTATAGCAGCCTAGTCAATCCTAAGCGTTATAATCCAACAACTAGGTTAAGCGAGAAATGAAAAATGATATATATGTATAAGATCTCTATTTAACTGTGCAGAAGAAGAAAAAAAAGATCATTGAATCCTTTTAGTATGAGAACTCCCCTCAAACCAAAAGCAAAATCACGATAAGAAATCCATGATCATAATAGCTTAATAGCATACAAATAGATCGATCCAGACGATGACAAGTGTAAGGTCAAGATCAGGTCAAAAATAACAGATTCAAGACCCAAAAGCTATAAAGGGAAGCATCTAGGGCCAGAATATGCATCAAGCATTTAGAGATATCATTTTGCTAAGATGTATACTTGAGTGCCTTGAAAGTTGTGTTGTTGTATTCCCTTGTGTCTCTTTTCTTCTATCATCCCTTATTATTCCCTTTTGCTGTGTAGGTTTTGGCAAAACTGAGCTTAGAAAGCTGAGAATATTTCTAGTCTTCTTGAGCCAGAAACTCAAAGATTTTTCCTGTTACCAGATTGGAACAAGAGAAGTTGAAGGAATCTTGTTACATTATTTGAACAAGGTTTCCTCATTGTATTAAAAATTGTAACAGAGTTCAAAGGCATTCTGCCAACTCTACATGTAATGAATGTTGGAATATTAATACAATTCTGGGGTGTTGTTCTGTTAATTTTATCTTCAACTTTATGTGTTGCCTCATAACAAGTTACATTATTTGAACATGTTTTGAGTGTTTCTTTTGTTGGTTAACCATTAGACTGATTACGATATTCTAATGAGTATAATGATGCCAATTCTTCTTTTCTCCTTCTTTCTGTTCATGTTATGAATGTTGTTAATTTTTTATAACAGCCCAATTGGATAGGCACCGGTCTACATAAGGCATAATAAGTAGTTATTTTTATTGCTTGGTCATTTTAATACATCTAGCGTATTATTCTAATATGGAGTGTGTAATATTTGTAATATCATAAATTACCACTGGGGGTTTCCTTACCCATTTTGTAGTTTTCCTGTAGCAATAGTTATTTCTAGTCAGAATGAAGAGGCAGGTTGACCAGAGCTTATAATAGCTTGTTTGTTTCAAACGATTTCTTGTAGCATGACAATCGAATCCTATGGATGCAAGAAATGGTTCCAACAATAACCTGCTCTTCTATGCAATTGATTGCTACCTGTGTTATGCTTTAACACTAATATTCTTTTCCTTCTTGGTGCAAGTGCAGGTACAAGTGGTGATTCTATTCTCTAGTGCAAGATGCTTATAAATTTGCACTACAAACTCTTTTAAGACAATGCTTTGCTTATCTTGTTGCCTTTAATCTTGTTGCTCTCATGTTCTCTTTCTTCTCTTTCTATTCTTTTTGGTTTTGCACTATGGTTTTTCTCGGCTTGATTTGCTATATCCACTTTGATGCTTGTTTGTGTCTTGTTTTCTCCCTTTAATATTATCTCATGTGTTATCTCTAATGCTAGAGATTCTTGCCTATTACTATCTTGTTGTTATCTTCTTGCTAATATCCTTTGTACCTTTGACTCAGGTTACACTTATGCAAGGTGCTCAAAGATAAAACTCAAAGTATATGCTACCCCCTTTAATGGTTGTATTGTTGCCTTTAACATTTAAACTTGTTGCTTCCGAATGTAAGAGCTTTAACTCTTAATTTTGCTACCATTTTTAATCTTGTTTTTCTAATATTTTCCTTTAATATTGGAGGTGCAGGAAGCTAAGACTTCACCATAAAATATTCTTACAAGCTTTAAATTTAAAAATCCTTATATGCAAATACCATGATTATGCAATGTTCTTTGCTTATCCAATATTCCCTTTAATGCAATCTTCTTGAAGTCTTGAAATGCTACCAAACTTATATTGTTTTACATTGTCTTATTTCTTGCTTAGCAGTGCTATGTATGTTCCAAATATGATCTCTATCAACCTTTAATTCTACCTTAAAACTCTATGTTCTTTGATGTCTATACTTCAACTTTGGTAAGATACTTGTCATCCATATGCTTTTATTGGAATGTCCTTCAATAGGTTTCTACAATACCTTATGGGCTTACTGAATAGAGATAATTGTCCCAAATCTAGTAAAACTCCTTTCTGTCTCTTGAAATTCATCTATTTTTTATCTTCAATGTTATCCTTCTAGATTTCAATATTTTTCTTGACTGAATATGTTGCCTTTTCTAGCTTCAATTCTTCTTGTTGTGATGCTACTGTGACACTTCACTTGCTTATGGCAATACTATTAATGTTGCCTTGTGTTCTCTAAAATTGTTGTTCCTTTTCTTTAACGTTGCCCTTGTGGATTTCAAATGCTACCTTTCTCTTTAATGTTGTATTTGAACACTTATCATCCTTGTGGAATTCACTCACTTTCAATATTACCCTTGTGGCCTTCACTCTTTTCCTTCCAAATACTACCTTGCTCTTTTGCTATCCTAAATTCTTTGGTTTCTTTGTTGTCCAATGTGGACTACTAGTATGTTGTCTTTGATGTGCTATGTGTTGTCCTTTAGCTAGGACTATCCTCAAGACTCTCTGCTATCTTGAAGTATTCTTTCTTTTATCTTTAATCTTCAGTAGGACCTTCTTCTTGGGTCTTTGAATCTGTCTTCAATGGTACTTCTCTTCAAGAGTCTCCAAAATCTTATCAATCTCAAGGTCTATCTTCAAGATCTAAAACTATGATGTAGATTGCCTTCTATTCTGAATTTATTCATGGAATAGGTAAACTCAATCTATTTGAAACTTTTCAATATTGAATCTTTAATATTCACTAGTTGTCCTTCAACCTAGTGGTATTAATTCTTGCCTTCATTAGTTTTTCTTCAACTTAGTGAAAATACTTGTCTTCACTAGTTTTTATTATCCAATGGTAATGTCCTCAACTTCACTAGTCTTTCCTTAGCCAATGGAAATGTCCTTAGATTATTTGCAACTTTTTCTAAAAACTTATGTAAGTAAACTTGTTGTGGCTTTGATACCACAGATAGCTTTTGAGGCCTAATACTTAATGTAAATCTAACAAGAAATTAATTAGAGGATCAAAACAAAGTTGCAATATAAAGAACTCAATAAAGATAATAATTATAATAAGAATAACTCTGCAAAACTCAGAGTAATCACATAGAAATGCTCACAAAAATACTAAAAATGATATAGAATAAAGGTCTACTAATGCATGCTATGTGCTATGCATTTTTATACCAATTACAATGCTTTGTCATAAATATATAATAGTATGTGACTCTTCACATGAAACACTCTTGACCTTCACTTTTCTTTGTAACGCTTCACTTTTTTATTTTAAGGGCATGTGCACTCTTACATAATGGACACTTGTGCACATCCACACTCACAACACTCGCATACTTAATTACATGACACTTGTGCATTTCTCTCACATTATTACATTACATGAAATATAAACTCACACTCTAATCTAAGACATACACCTAATATAATTTTGTAATAAGGTGGTACATTGGCATGTACCAAATAATATAATATTCTCCAACAACATTGACCATGTTGTTTTGAGCCTAATTTATAGAATTATAGGCAGTTTAGCCCTCCTTTATTATTAGTTTCTTGTCTACTATCATTCCCTCCCTGCTATGTGTTTTGGGTCTACCTCTTTTCCAAATTGGTTTGATTTATGAAAACTTTCATGACTTTCTTAAGTTCATTTACTTGTGCTTGGATCCCATATTCTTGGATTTAGAATGTGGGATTAATGTTTTGGCTACAGGGTTGAGGTGGAGTAGGAAAAGTAGGTGGTTGAGATTGAATGGGTATTAGGTGTACTTGGCATGGGAAGTTGATCATGTAAGGAGAATTGGTTTGAGGATATGTAGGTGTGCTAGGTTGTGTTAACATGGATTGGACCTAAGTGTTTGGGATTGGATTGATATTAGATGAAACTCCTAGTAATTATGGGTTAAGTGTAGGGTTTACATATGTGGTATAAGGCCATAGATGGTGTAGGAGGTAGTTTTCCCACTTATATCAACACATATTCTACTTGGGTGGCTTCTTAAAAGGCTATTTATAAGGCATAAGGCTTAGGATAACAAACCATCAAAGACAAATTGGATTGTAGATATTTAATATAGTAGGGCAAAGATTTCATATCATAAGGCCTAATTTTTGGGATATCATATGCAATATCCTCACAAATATAATGACATAGTTATGTATATTTTCTTGGAGATCTATTTGAATTACATTAAACTAAAATAAGATAGAATATTTATTCCTAAAACTTCCAAATATTCTAAGGAATGGTTCAACTATGGAAGCCCGATTGATTTTATAAGCCCTACAAGATGGTTCATCACATTAGTGAAGTGGCATATCAATTAGAGTTTCCAGCATCTTGCTACATCCACATTATCTTTCATTTATATTATCTCGAGTTATTGGCAATAAGGTACAATCCCAAATGAAACTTCTAGTACTTGATGAAGAAGGTCAAATCACTCTAGCCTGAAGTAGTGTTGTGGTCTAAAGTTTGTTATCTTCAGTCTAGACAAATTTAGGAGTTCCTTTTTAGGTGGTAATACCTTCCTAATATCATTATTTCCATATTTGAGGACAAATATTCTAAGGAGGAAGCCATGTAAAAGCTCCAAATAACCATATCAACTATCTTTATTTTTATTAGCTCGGGACCTATGTTTAGATATTCAACCCTTGGGCATTAGGGTTAGGGTTAATTGTAGATTTAATCTATAAATAGAAAGAGTTAAGTAGAAGTTGAGGTTATATTTTATATTTGAATCTTAATCATGTCTATTATGCATATGAGACTTTGCCCTCTCCAAGTGGGAGACTTTACCCTCTCTAAATGGTTAAGGATTTGCATTGATTTGAATCTAGAATTTAATTGTTGCCTATTTGAATTTTTAGCAATTGAATCTAAATTATTATTATCATTTTTTTAATATCATTTACATGTTATAGTATTAACATTGCTATTGCTATAATTCTTGAAGTTATTTTATAACAATCTGGGTGGTAAACATGTCATAAAAGCAGTAGGATATTTTTTCTACTTCTCAACATGGCATATCTATGCAATCTACTATAGAGATTGGTTTGTTATCTAGTCCAATATATTTTAGATATATAGGGAAGGGAATCACTCTTTCTTCTGGTATAATATGAGCCAAACCAAGTATAATGTGTAACTAAAGTTATCAACCTCGAAATCCTTTAGTTTTTTCATTTGGTCAAGAATGTATCTTGCACAAACTATCATCTTTGAGTGGCCTAGGTAGTTTTCAACAACATGAAGAAGTACAATGAATGGAGAGAGAGTGCCTAAGTAACTTAGCATAAGGTTGTCATTGCACAATCAAGCTACTCAAAACATGACAACAATGAGGTTGACCATTTATGGCACATTAATGAACTATAAAGGTCCATACATGGAGTTGAACTTCATCCATCAAGAAAGGACAACCATTTTATCATTTGTATGCACAAGGAGAATATGAAAACACATTTTCTCCAACAACCATTAAAATGTTGTAGATATACAAGCACCAAGAAGGAATGTAGACCATCACCAATGAGAGATGAGCATTCCAAAGCAAGAAAAAATGGAAAAAACTTAGTCCATTCAAGCATAAGTTTTCAAGGAAAGTTGAAGCTATGGACACGATCATGAATCATGATAGAGGTATATGGTACAACTAATCAACTTTGATGACATCAAATTGAGCATATTTGAGAGAAAATCTACCATCCGCATCAAAGAAGCATTGCATAAGTAGAGTAGGCCAATGGTTGTTTACATGTAAGCAATAAGCACATTGTCGTAGTTGTATATAAACAATCACTTGATAACAAGAAAGAGGAAGCACTCCAATAGAGCACTTGGCGGTCCATGCAATAACTTGAGATCAATGAAGAAAGCAAAGGTCCTTCAAAAACCAAGCAAGCAAGACTAGCACTTATGCAAGACTAGAACTTATGTATCAAATCTATATATTGATTAGAAAGTTATAGCTTATGTATATTCCTTAAATAGGCTAAAATATTTATTGCTCAATGATGGCATATATTGTATTGTGGTCACTTGTCGTTATTATGCCAAGAAAGGAAAGGTCATGGGAATAAGTAGGAATACACTTTCATGCAATATGGGGTTATAGTAGTTATCTATTTGTTCATTTGATTGGAAAAATAGGTACCATTAACTCACGAGAACTTCCCTCAAGTTCCACTATACCCAACATTAAAAGAACTTATCCTATTATTGGAAACATAGGAGAAAGCTTCATTTGAGAAAGAAGAAACGTCTAGGACAGGGAAAGGAATACAATCAATTATGCATGTCATTAATAGATTAGCTAATAACACCATGGGATGTGGGAGCAAAACTTGGCAAAATAATTTGAGGATGAGGACACCAAAGTGTACATCAAAGTGTACATGGTGAAACATGTATGGAGTAGAGGTGGAATCAACTTGACTATGATCAATTCAAGGATGCTAAAACTTACAATATATCATAGTTATGATCCCACTTGAAAGGATGTACACAACATATTGGAATGTAGGAAAGCCCATTTTATAGAGAAGAGGGTAAAGAAGGTACCAAGGAAACCTCTTATTTTCTTCAAGTGAGATTTTGAGGGATAGAAAGTCTTTTCAATGAAGCAATGTGATATAAATGGATCAATGAAAGGTCATAAAAGCATGGCAAGATGCTATCAAGGATGACCAATCAAGTTAAGATGATCCAACAAGATTTCAAGACAAGGCAATATCATCCTTTAGCCATAACTCCAAATAAAATTAGATTTCAACAAAACTTCAAAGGGAGGTTCCAAACATTGGTAAGAATTTTTAGAATTAATTTAAGCTAAAATCTTACCAAATCAAATCCAAAGTGGAAGATTTCCAAAATTTTAATAAGAATTGGTGGAATTAATTTTAACAACTTATTCCAAAGTGGTTTGAACAAATTATTCAAAAAATTGAATAATATGATAAGGTCATCCAATATTTGATTATATAACGCCAATATTTCATCCTTTATAATCATTCCTCATGGAGTATTATACTGATCCTCATCCCCCATAAGAAAATCAATAATGAAACTTCAATTCTCAACAATTATATTTACTTTGAGCATTTATGTCGAAATATATTTATTTGACAAGTCAAAGTAGGAAACTCATTTTATATTATAGTCTTATTTTTCTCTCCCCTCAAAGATCCAAATAAGACAAGATCTTTATTGAAGGTAATTGGCATCATTATTCATACCCATTAAAATTTAGTTTAAAATTATTCTATTTGGACCTTCAAAAGATATACAAACAACCCAACCAACAAGGTGGCTAGGAATGGGTTGATTTGACATGTGTAAGGTGGTCAAAAGTTGAACTAGAAAATTATTAACGAGAATTATGCAAAGGGAAGCATGGTGCACCATCTCCATGCATCCCCACACTTTGAAAAACCTCATAAATCAAGAAATATAAGTTCCACTCCTAGATTTGAAAGTGGAAAATACTAGATAGGGATTATTTGACCCTATACAAGAAAGAATGGAGATTTGATGAGCCAACAACAAGAGCAAATCCAGTTCCATTAAAATGATAACAAGGGAAAAATAAGTTCCATGAAAAACAGAGCAATAAAACATTGAGATACACTACATAAGGTTGCAAACAAGTGCATAATAGTTGTACACCTAACCAAATGCTACACCAAACAACTTAGTTGGAGTTAAATGTTTGGTGCTCCATGAAGACATCAAACCTACTATGATAAAAGAGGTGAGAGAAGATGAGATTTGAACATGTAACTTCTTGTATAATAAGGACTTTAAATCATACATGATCTACATTCAAGAAAATTTGCTAATTGTCATGCCAATGGACTATTGAAGTTAATCAAAAAAATAAGAATATCAATTGAGTCCATTTTACACAAAAGGACCCCATAAAAATGTTGGAGTATATTACATTATTTGGTACATGCTAATGTACCCCCATGGTACCTTGATGGTACATCTTGTAAATATTAGATTATGATTAAGTCTTTGTTTATGTAATGTTTTATTGTGCAAGAAATGCACAAGTGTCATGTAAGTGTGCAAGTGCAATATTATGTGCACAAGTGTCTTATATGTAAGTGTGCACAAGTGTTCTTAGATTAGAGTGTGCTAAGTGAAAAATCATGTCTAGGTGTGCATACAAGATAGAGTCATTTGTCAAGTAGAGAAGCCAAGAGTCATGAGACTTGGCATAGTCAAGTATCCAAAGAGTCATTCTACTATGGCTATATAGTACTCCATTACATCCTGATATATCCCAATATCATATTATACTTGTAAGAGGAAGAGGAGTAATAAAGACTGCACACATTTGAGCAATTAATATTATAATTCGTGCTACATACTTTTTACATGTATGATTTAGGCTATTGACATTCATATTGTTGCTTATAGTGAATGATATATGATATATTATAGGCCTAAATTTACATATTAATTTGCTCATATTATTCTACTTGCATCATTATCTTGATCTTATGGAATTTATCTTGTGAATTTTATGTTACTATTAAGGCTTAAAAAACCACAAGTGGTATCAAAGCTACTACAAGTGGTTTCTTGCATAGGTTGAATTTATTTAGCTACATACAAAAATTGCTTTTATTCAGCTTGATAGAATTGGTATAGAGTCTATCTACTTTAAAGGTAGTTAGACCTGGACTCTATTGTAAGATCAAAGTAGAAGAAACAACTAGTGAAGACTAGGACTCAACTATAAGGTCTTTCCATGGTTGCAGAATAACTAGTGAAGACTATGACTCATATATAGGGTCTTTCCATGGTTGCAGAATAACTAGTGAAGACTATGACTCATATATAGGGTCTTTCCATAGTTATAACTAATGAAGACAAGGACTCATCTATTAGAGGGTGAATCAAGTTCAAGATAGTTGATCATTTAGGGACATAGCCAACCTTTGACATTAAAGGTTTGAGTTCTTAGGTGTGATCTAAAACAATTTCAACAAAGATTGATTGAAAGAAGTGTGAGAAGCTTCCTACAACATATAAAGAAGAATTTCATCTTCTAAGTGCAAGAGAAAGTAGAATAGGATAAGAATATATCAAGAAGATATATCTATATTAAAGTAAGCTTTCATCAAGTTGAGATTAATTAAAGTTGCAATATATTGAAGTTTCAGGTCATAGAGAAATTGACCTTGACATAAGGATTTAGGTCTTGAAGACAGACCTTGACATAAGAGGTAGTGGATTTAGGTCTTGAAGATAGACCCTAATAAAAGAGATAATTGATTCAGGTCTTGAAGATAGACCTCAACAAAATAAAGGATTACAAAAAATTTCAAGGTATTTGGACCTTGACATAGACAGCATGAAGGATAATGACAAAGAAACAACAATAAATATTCAAGAAGTTTTCAGAGAATAGAAGACTCAATATTAAAAGAAAGAGGTAGCAACATATAAAGAAAATTTAGTCCCGAAAAATGAGTATACAGTGTAGTCTTAAAGAGAAAGCTATTAGGCTTAAAGTAAAACAACATTCAACCCTAGTAGACAAAGTTATTCAAAGGAAACATTTGGTAGACAAAGTCATTCAGCTCTAAAAGGCAACATTTGATTATAGTAGGCATAGGCTTTCGAATTTTGAAGGCAACTTCCTTCGACTCTAGCAAAGCAACACATTTGGATCAAGTTGTTATTCTGTTCAATATAGAGAAATATCAAGATACGAACATGGCAAAGAGATACGTGTAGGAAATAACAAGAAAGATAGTTAACAATTCAAAGAGGTTAGCATTTAGAATTTGATAGCGCTTGGAATATAGGACAACAACATCCTCAATTTGAGAGCACAATGTCCGAAGACTAGAAAGTATTCTCAAATTTGGATAGCACTCAAGCATCTAAAGTGCCTACAACAACACTTAGGTTCAAAGAATCCTACGTCACAATGGGACAAGAAGTTGGGCAACACTTAGGATCAAGCACTCTACATCGCAACAGACAAGAAGTTGGGTAGCACTCAAAATCGAAACACAATGAGGAAGGTGAAACACTTGTTGCAAAGGGAAAACACTTTGTCGAATGTTGGTTCAAGAATGTGAAATGACAATGAAACATATGGATTAGCATCAGGTTTTTACTTGAGTAAAAAGCATTATTCAGTGTCCTTGGTAATGCTAAAAGCACGACAAAACGATGTAGGAATTAGGTTTATCAACGCTAGGTAACACCACCTTTACATGCATGGAGATGAAACGTTCTAACTAGATCATCCAGAGACACGTGTCAATGATACTAGCTAGTTAAAGGGTCTTCACATGAGTTGTTTTGAAGGCAATATTTGTAGAGCAAAATCATGGAGATAAGCGCAAAAGTAGAGAATTATTTGAGGTAATCAATTTTTTTTATAGAAGTAACAAGGTTTTATGATTTATTTATGATATGTAGTGATAAGTAATATAGTGTTATTAATTTTATTTAAGTTCATTTAGAGTGATAAGGTTTGTTTAGGATTATTTAATATTTTATTAGAGTGATAAGGTTACTTGCCTTGCAAGGTCACTTACAAATTGAAGAAGAACGAGGACCATGATTAAAGTCTTCAATAATCAGATTATGTAATACAAGAGGGTGTTGGAATATATTACATTATTCGATATATGCTAATGTACCCCCACGGTACCTTCATGGTATATCTTGTAAATATTAGATTAAGATTGTGTCTTAGTTTAGAGTGCGAGTAATATTTTATGTAATGTTGTAATGTGCAGGAAACACACAAGTATCATGTAAGTGTGCAAGTGTAATGTGAGTTTATGTGTACAAGTGTCCTTAGATTAGAGTGTGCTAAGTGTGCATACAAGATAGAGAAGCCAAGATTCATGAAACTTGGCATATGGAAAGGAATAGTCAAGTATCCAAAGAGTCAGTCTACTGTGGCTATATAGTACTCCATAGAGAATAAGATCGCATCCCATTACATCTCGATACATCCCAAATATCATATCATATTTGCAAGAGGAAGAGGAGTAATAAAGATTGCATACATTTGAACAATTAATATTGTAAGTCGTGCCACATATTTTTGACATTCATATTGCTGCTTATTAGTGAATGTTATTTGATATTATTATAAGACTAAATTAACATATTAATTTGCTCATGTTATTCTACTTACATCATTATCTTAATCTTACTGTATTGTGGCTATATTATATTTGATCATATGGAATTTATCCTTTAGTAGTAAGGCTTTAAAAACCATCAAGAAAGCAAAAATATGTCATTAATTGATGTCACCAATGTAAGAGCTTGAAAATTTGTGTAATTGAAAAAAAGAGACCCAAAATGCCTCGATATGCAAAAGTTATAGCCTCCAAATATTTGGGCATATTAGATCTAAAATAGAGCAAAAAATTTGAACCTAGAGAGATTTTTGGCCAACCAAAGACTACCACTCATGTGCAACCTCTACTAATATCACTCATTGATAGGTCAACCAACTAGGACAATAAACAACGAATAGAACTACAATATTTGGTGAAATAGAACGTTAACTTCCATATAAATATTAAAAATAAAGTAATGCCCAAAATTTGAGCTGTCATTAATAAGACTCAATCATGGGTCCTTAAAGTAATGAGTTCCTTAGGCTTGCAAGCCTAGCCACGTGCACTTTTCACGCCTTCAAGATATTGGACTCACACAACTCATTCTTGTCCTCTCAAAGGAAGCAAAGCCCATGAAAACCAAAAAATACACCTCATACTTAAACAAGTACCACACTAGATCAAACCTGAGTCAATAGTAAACATTGACGCATTACACTTCTCTCACTGACCAATGCACCCAAGGAGATTCAAATGAGGAGTTAAGACACAATCCATTTAAGGGAGTGTCAATGCTAAGATAGGTTAAAAAAATGTTGATGTCAAATAATCTTGTTGGTGAGACTTGACCTTAGAACCTCTAGGCTTCAAAGACAAGGCCTTAGTGTTGCACCACCAATATGGATGAGGTTTAAAGGGGAAAAAACACTCCCTTAGGATAGAATAAAAAGGAGCCATCATTGTCAAATAGTTACCTTTAGCAAGGATAAAACACATCAACTCTCACATCCAAGTGAACAACTCTACCATTATCCTAGTGATGGCACACAAAGTAGAAAACCTTTCAATATGCTGAAATAAAAAATGACCCATAACGTGCCCACAATGTTTAGAAGACTAAGATTAATCGTGAACAAGTGACGACCCCAATTGTTGCACTACATCACAAGGATGGACAAAACAATCTAATTCTCAAGAAGTTGTCAAACCATAACAATTTAAAGAACATAAAACATACCTTTAATAAAAAAACATAGAATATCTTTAATAAAAGATAAGCTATATATGGTTCAATTGACCTAGCTTTGAAATGCTTTATTCTTGTAATGAGAGTGATCCCAATAGAAACCATGCAAAGCTTACTAAATAAGGGAAACAAAGACAAATCACAATCTCTAAAAATATATATATACACCTTGGTATATTAGGTGGAACATGCAATTCACATTTCTCTTACCTACCATATCTAAAATAATATTAATATAATATATACTTATTTTGTTTTAATGAAAAACCTACATAATAGTATAATAAAAACATACTAATAACAAGCTTTATACATATTAATCTAAAATCCATGAAATTTCTGCATTAGAAATAAAATAACTTAATTATATAAAATTGAATTCTTTTCACTATTCCCTATGCCTCAACAACTGCTGGTGCTTGCATAAATAGAATAAATTCCTTTAAATCCTTACCAAGATAAAATCATTTTTCCTTTCCTGAAAAAACACCACTATAAACTTAGTCACAAAACTATCGACTGTCCAATGAACCCCAAGCTACCATTATCAATTTACTAATATTTTATAACCAGTCGACACCACATTTTAGGCTGATTGAATGATATTGTGTAAAGAAAAACTAACATTCCAAAGCAGAATGTTGTAATACATTCAACTAAACAATTTCCATCCAATTCATTATCCATCTCACACTACCTATAGACCTATGGACCTAGTTTGGAATGTAAGTCTTACAAAAGAGATGTCTATCATTGCATGATATTAGTTAAGCTTTTCCCATCACCTAAAAAAAGATCTCATATAAAAATTAAACAAAGCCTGAATTTTTGTAATTGACATTTTCTTTCTTTTGTTTTTGGATTGTCTTTAATCATTCAATAAATTGGTTACAATAATTGTATTTTATTTTTCAATTTAATTTGAGACTTACAAATAGGCATAAACCATTCAAAAAAATTTATAAAAAATAGAATAGTGATGATTATTTTCTTTTGTATCCCACCATTCTATAAAGTCAATTTTGTGCTGTCTGCCATACACATTTGCCTATTTGCGATGTCCGTACATTTCATGAGACCTAATGGAGACTTTCCAGTTAGAGGCCCTTAAAATAAATATCTGATACTTCTTATAAGCCATTAAACAAAGTGTTTTTGCAAGGGAATGCAGTTTTTCATTTGCCTTGTCAAAAGCAGTGTTGCTAACCTAATATCAAATTCTATAGTTTACATTTATTAGACCAAGTTCTAATTTTTTTTTTTTTTAAAGGGCTGCAAGAGATAAGCGGTTAACCCAGTCCATGATTAGATCTCACTGTATTTAGGATTCTCAGTATTATATATGGTACATTGAAGGCATTACATGATTATTAATTATAGTAATGACCCCATAAGGACACAGGTATATAATTCCATTATGAAATTCTCTTGCAATTAACAAAATATCTCAGTTAAACATTCTAAAAAATCATAAATAGGATTGCTCTAGTTTGAAATGGATGGAAAAAAGGTAGCTTAAATGCAGATATTGGAAGCTCATCAAAATGGACTACCTAGTGTAAAATTAGAAAAAAGAATTGCTTTGGTTTGATCTAAAATAAAATAGAAGAATTTATTGCGAAACACAGGCCCTAACAATTGGACAAAATGGATTGCTCCAGGGTTAGCTTATGCCCAAAATTGTGTACTATATAACATACAAGTCTTTGCATAAGATGCCAAAGTTCAATTAACAGTTCGCAAAAATTAGCAAAGCATAAAGGCATAACAAATACAAATTCTCCAGTAATGGGGTGTTATACACAAACGGACTGTTTAATTTAGGTTTAATTCCATAAATAGATCACCAATTGCTGAACCTGCAAAAGTCCAACAGTTTCAAGGTTAGCCAAGACTTGAAACATCTAGAAGAAAACATGGGCCACAGCGTTTTCCCAAGTATTATTCTTATATATGATTTTGCCTAAAGCAATCTTTTCATAGAGACATATGCTGATAGCCGTTTTTTATTAGCATTCAAGACATAGTTTCTAGCATACTCAATTAGCTACAGTGTCTACACATGTGACATCATAAATAAATTTTAACAGCAATGCTAAAACTGCCAGTGGTTAGTGAGATAACCTAGTGAACTTCCTTTGACTATGCTAAGAGGAAGAGATTACACATCAGGTTGCTATTTTATCAAAACTTAAGAACTATCCACATCGAAGAGAAACCAATAAGAATGCTTCATATTTAGCTTAGATATCTTCAGAACAAATACTCTATTAAACACCAAGAGATATCAATCTCAAGGTTCCTGTCTTATATATCTAGCTCTGACAGAGCTTCAGATAGACGCCTTGAGTTTGATATTGCGTAGTGTTTAATAGATATCTGTTCTGCAATCTAAGCTCATTTAATTTTCTTTTAAATAGAAACATCTCCTAAGAACTTGGTTGTGAAATTGGGCATCAAGGCTTCAACAATCAATGACTTATTGCTACTTCAGGTACCTCCCTTTGTAGACAGAAGAGAGAGTCTTCCCAGATAACTAGAAGAATATATTAGCCCTATGGATATCACAGCTAAGATGTTCTCTTAATTCCATTTATAATAAAGCTTGACAGATTTGCAGATTTTTTATACTTACCCCCTAAAGTTACCTTTACAATAATTGTCCATAGTCTCAAGGTAGGAAAAATAAAAGGCCATTCAGCACATATATGTCTTTCCTTTCTCTATTTTTCATTCATGATGTTACCCACATTTTGAAGGTTAATATTTCTCACAAATATCTTTCCAATCCCATCAAGCCAAGGCTGCCACAGGCAATATGATATTCAATGTCTTATCAAAAGATGCCATGAGATCAACTTATTCACAAATCCTGTCAACATCTAAAAATCTGATTCCACTATGCACCACAGCATAAATTCCCATCAAGCTAAGCAACATAAAACAGAAACTTGCGAAGCCAAAGCCACCATGGCAATATACATGTCAACACCACCCCTACACTCACCCCTACTCTCTAAAATTGTAAGTAAATGTTTGTAGGTAAATGATTTTCTTCAACAGGTGATTGGCGTAACTAAAATGAAAATTTCTGTGTACAGGATATTCCAGAGGCGGAATGCGATATCCTTGGGGAACAAGCATGGAAGGGAACAATCAGTACAAAAGTGAAGGCCGAGGTAGAAAGTAAATCTTTAGCGACTTTCTCTCCCAAATCTGAGAGATTTTAATGAGAATACGTGGAATATGATTCCAGTCCCAAGATGTGTGACTCCCGACTTCTCTTCATCCCTTGCATTACATGTTTGCCTTCATTCGACAGCCAGTTCAATTCTCACAGCAGTTATTGAATTGTGGTGGCATTTTTTTTGTGGGGTTTGAAGAGTGTTTCCAGCAAATGCATGTTTTGATCTAAGAGGTTATCCTTTATATGAATTTCTTTTCTATTAATGTTAGGTTTAGGGTGTCAACAAGATGATACCAAAGAAAAATAACTAAAGAACAAACAAATGTAGGCTACAAGTTTATGTCCACTTTAGACATACATGAACATTACAACCCACCTCAAATGCATGTTTTGATCTGAGAGGTTATACTTTATATGAATTTCTTTTCTATTAATGTCAGGTTTAGGGTATCAACAAGACAATACCAAAGAAAAAATAACTAAAAAACAAACAAATGTAGGCTACAAGTTTATGTCTACTTTAGACATACATGAGCATTACAACCCACCTCTCCTCACAGCTCTCACTGTAGGCGCCTCTCAGTATAATTGATAACAGAAAGAGACTATATAGGCTTGGTGTACATATTATAAAAGCAAAACAAATAGCTCAATCGAATAATCAAACCGGCTTTATTGAAGATGTGTGGCAAAAACAACAATCCATGGCTGTAGTGGATTGAAGCAGCAGGATTTTCACATAACTAAAGTACAATAAGAACAATACTTCATACTTCAAACAATAATAAAACTGTCAATTTTTACCAATACAGAAAGATTAAGGTTATAAGCGTAGACACCCAATATTGAAGGCATAAGCACTCTTCAGGAGTGTCCATCAGCTTTTCACTTAGCCTTCTAGCCATCCAACTTGATTCCACCAGACTTATACCCAAACTTTGGGCATTTATTACTCCAAAAAGGCAGAAGCGCCAGGGGATGAGCAATAGCACTTCTGTCAACCCATCAAAATTTGATCTTTTCTTGCCCGTTTTGACCTTTAATGGTCACCTGGCATTAGTGCTACCTCAGTATCATTGGCAACGCTTTTGCCCTGTCTCCACCAAAGCCAAGATTCCCAACTCTTAACAACCTGTCACCACATGTTAACACCGAATCTTACCATGCCAACCCAATCCGCCAGTTCAGTTGCACATTTAGTTGGCAATCCAATCCTGAAACTGCCAATCTTATCCTTTGATTGGCAGTTGCATGTCATTCATCCGCTGCTTTTCGCAAACCTTCTCATGCAAGCATGACATTTTTGCTTCTTGCTATTCTCTCCAAGTTCTCCTGTGAATCCTCCAAGAAAGCTTGAGCTGCCTATAAAGCCAACCCTTGGGGAGGCCTTTCCAACAGATTTTCTCTGCATTCATATGCTGTCAAACTATTGCTAGATTAGGCAAAAATTATAGGCATTTAGGATCTTCTTCTCTTCCAAGTATCATTTTCAGCTTTTGAGGTTCTCATCAAGCAATCGAAGGGAGCTAGCACTGGCTCCTCAAATCACTTTTCAACAAGCATCAAACCACCTATGACGCAATTATCAAGCAATCATGAGTCTTCTCATCAAGCTCTCATTGCAAGGGGCAACCTTGCCATCTTTTGACACCTCTACACTAATCCCCAGTTTTTGCTTTCTGTTTCTGCAGGTTTTCTGCAGGACCCAACAAAAGTGCCGATAGGAAGCAAAAGGGCTGGCAGTGTTTCTAAGTGGCGGCAGTGCTTCTGATTCTGCAGGAAAATCAGGTCCTGCTACTTCCGGACCTTGTCAGTTTTTGTTTTAGAGTTTCAGGTCTATCTTTTCTATTTGTTTTACAATTTCTGTTTTCTGTTTGTATTAGTTAAACACAAAGGGGATAACAATATCTTTAAATTTTCTATTTTAGGCAATATTCTAAACTGCATATAGTTGCATTGTAGGCTAAAATTGTTTGATGCATTTCCTCTTGCACCCTGCCCAAGAAAAAGGGAAATGTTTCCTTTTGTTCTCATTCAAAGACAGTCATATAGCATTAGGCTTATGTATGTTTGCATTCGTTTGCATTCATATTGTAGAATCAAATCAAGGTTAGCGTTAGGAAAGAAAGGATCTTAGAAGGAAGCTTCACTTCCAAAGAAAACCTAGGTGTTTGTAATCAATCCATCAAAACTAGTCGATAGGTCTTCACAAAAGTATCTCCAAATCCCTCGAGTTGGACCAAGCAAAAAGGGAAGGACACTTTGGGATCCACTTCATTGGCCCCTCCGCAATCCCCTTTCGCCTGTTCACATATTTGCTGAACCCAACGTGAACACCACAACGGTTCCCAAAGATCTCTTCTTTCCTAACCTACACCTTAATCAAGATAAAAATCTGCTAAACTTTTTTCAAGACCATTAAATTTGTATGTGTAGTTAGCACATATTAAAAACAGATAATAAGAACATAACCAAAGGCTAGTCCTATTGGGGATCATTTACAATCCTTTGAGTAATTGCAATATATATCTCTTGGCTATATTGGGTATATTGTGAGCTCAGGACACCAACCTCCCACATAGGGTCTCAAACGTACTTATGCCTATTGAGGAGTATAACACAATGGACTAGTGGGAGTCATAAGGAGGGACATCATTGCCTTTCACGTACCATCTTGGGCCATGTACCTAGAGGTCAATTCCATGCATCATCGTCCCACGTATCAGCTATCTCTCACGTACCAATGGGTATAAAGAGAGCAGTTAGGCATATAGGGAGGCCCTAAGGTATATAGGTCATATGGGTATCATGAGGGAAGGAGGCATAATCAGGAAATCAACACATCTTCTCTCTTCTTCTTTAATCAATGCTATAAACAAAACTTAGTAAATTGAATCCACCTTCCTCGTAAGCCATGGCTAAGAAACGTTACATTACCCGTAGAGTTGCTCATCAATTAGCCATCAACAAGGATCCTTTGGCCAATGGCCCCGAAGGCCAAACAACCTTCAAGAATCCAATCTTTGAAAAGGAAGAAGTGGGAGCTTCTCCGTCAGGTTCTTTGTCTCCTATCCATGACGATCAGGGGAGAGTAGTTTTCAAGTCCCTTGACCACATGGCCTTTCTCTTACATATACATAAGGAATTCATAGCAAGAATTCTTAAGGATGGTAATGATAACCTAGGTGTCTCTATCAAGGAGGATTCACTCTTGGATCGCCCCCAACAACCAAACTCAAACCCCTTGGCCTGTGATCAAGTGGACCCATCTTTTAGGTGCTTAAACATAAACCTTAATGCATCTACATCTACTTGTGCTGACTCTAATCCTCCAATCGTTATCACTTCTGCAAACGGTGGGGTACAAAACCCCCATCGTCCTCGGGACATCATTCATTTTTGCCTCCTCTTGAGGAGCTTTTACGGGTCCATAAAAGTTACCCCATTTCTCAACAAGTGAGCACAAGTTACGTCCCTAACGTGGACATACTTCCTAGGGCTCCACCTTCTCACCCTTGTCTCAACAACCTTCCTCCTGTCCCAAGCGCAAATGTAGGTTTCACTCAAAACCTCACTCCCATAATCTCTTATCTTGCATATTCGAATTGTTTCATCTTGAATGACTTAGGGGCGAGTCGTACGATTCCCACCTCAACATCATATGCCCCAACGCCTCAATCTTATCCTTTCTTCAACTATCAAAGTCCTCCCATCCAAAAGCACATGCCTCATGTGTCATATAATCCTCTTTCTTCTGAACTTCAAACCTTGACCTCGTAATTGGAGCAGCTACAAAACAAATGGCCTCAATCCAAGGGTCTTCATCTAGTCACAAATACTCCAGAGAGGATTTGTATAACCAGTCTTTAGATCCTATTGTGGCTAGTCACCCCTTCCCTCCTAATCTTGAAACACCTAAGTTTTACATGTACAAAGGAAAGAAGGATCCCATTAATCACCTTAGGCTTTTTCAAATTGCTTGTAGCGACATGGCATATGATAAAATATTGCTACTCAAAATCTTAACTAAGAGCCTTAGTGGTCTCGCCTTGGAGTAGTATTACCAAATACCAAAGCATACCCTTAAGACCTTGAAGGACCTTGTCGAGATGTTCATCCAACAGTTCTTTGTTTATATCGAGGAGAAGGTCAATAATTATAAGCTTAAGCAAGTTAAAGACAAGAACTTTGCAAACGTCTTAGCTAGGTGGTGAGCCTCAATGGGGAGACTTCAATATGCCCCACAATGAGAACTATTTGATATCTTCATAGGTAATCTCCATGAATGATTGGCCTTCTACCTAGAGACAGGCAACGTATATTCCTTTAAAGACATTGTAGAAATGGCCAAGAGAGTAGAAACCTCCCACCTTAAAAGAAGACATCTAAAAGGCAAAGCCAATAAGAAGAAGGATAAGGCTTCCTCCCAATTGAAAGGGCAACATAAGAATAAGCACGTTGTAGGTGATGGAGTCATTGTCTCATGTCAAGCCAGTAATGTGAATATTGCGGTGACACTCCAAAAGCTTATTATAGGGAAGCCCCAACAATCAAAACCCATGAGGACCAACCTCCAACAACCATCTTAAACCAGCTTCTTGAAGCTAAAATGGGGAGCTTCCACTGTAATGTCCCCTTTCCTAACTAGCCACTAGGTACAATATGGACTTGCCTATACAATGGTTCCCGTAGGCAATGGCGTGGGTTTGGGAGCCTCTAGGTGTTGTGGAGTTACTGTTGGACGTTCAATTTAAAGTGTGGACAGCTTTCAGGACCATTTCCAGCAGGTTTCAGGGGGACTTACTATTTTTAGTAAGTCGATCAGAGGCAGTATCTTGGGAAGCGGACGTTACGGATGGATTGTTCGGCGAAATGGGTGTCCGTTTCCAGTATTTTTTCTTGGGTCCGGCCTTAGGAGGATTATTATTTTAATGCCCAAAAGTTATTAATGTAATATTTAAATGTAATGTTTAAATATTCTAATGTTGGGCTTATATTTTATTATTAAGGGGTTATAAGGGGGATTTTTGGGAGTCATAAGGTAAGTTATAAATTAAAATTAAGATGTTATCTCCCTAGGAGTTTGGGATGATCCCTCATGGGTCTCTTTAAAAATAAATTTAAATGCAAATGAAAAGAAAGGAAAAAAAGCAAACTTGGCCGACCCAATTGTGAGAGGGAAATAAAAGAATGAAGTTGAATTCATTTTCACATCTTTGGCTATTCATTCTCTTGGAGCAATTTTGAGGAGTTCTTGCAGAGTTGCGGGGGTTTCGAATTCAGCTTGTTGTGTGACGAAAATCACCAGCAAGGACAACATCCTCGGAGTTGAAAGATATTCTCAGGGTGTTCATGAGCAACTCTACTTCAGGGGTTGCATTGGAGCTTTATATCTGTAGATTTATTGTGGTTTTCAAGGGGTTTGGAAGGGATTTCGAAGCATATTTTGCATACATTGTTGTAGCATTCATTCCTCAGCATAGCCGTACAAGTGGAGTCATTTATTGTATGTGATTCCATTATTTGAGTTGGGGTTTCAAGGTGACTTGGTTTTTTTGCTTCTACAGTTCAAGTTGTTCCATTTAGAGTGTATTTCTTATGGTTTTAGGGCAGATTTCAGACATTTCTTATTGGCCATAATTTCCTCTAGCCTGGCCGTACCATATCCTGCCTAGCATTGAAGGTGGTTTTTAATATTCAGAGTTTGGCTGCCAATTATTGATTGTGATTGAGGCGTCTAAGGATTGGAAGCTTTCCTTTGCATTTATATTGTAAAAAGACATCTTTTATTTGTTGTTGGGAAAGAAATACATATATTCCTGTGTTGTTGTTCAGCTATAAAGTCGCCATTTTTAGTCTTGTACAACTTCCGGGTATTTTGTTACTTTCCACAGTCCTTTAAAGGGTTTATAGTTTTATATAAATAATATCTAAATTCCAAGTTTCATTGATTCCCGCCAAGTAGTTTGCTAGATATTATTTGTTCAAGTTGGCAATTTAACTTTTTTCTACATATTCTGTACTTAAATAAATACAAAAAAATCAGAATATTGCACAAAATCCGAAAACCTTGCAAATTTCTAAAATAACAAAACAAGGCAGAAATTTCGTATCTCAGCTTGGGTGGGATATTACAGTGGTATCAGAGCTAGTTTCCTGCCAGCCTGTGATCAGATCTGAATTAGGGTTTCATGAGGAGGATTCAGCATCCCTGAGTAGATCAGCATTCAGAAATTTTCTGGGCACTTTTGAAGGGTTTGTGGTGGAATTTTGCTTAAATGAAACCTAAGGTTCTTGAACATTAAATTTTTAATTGTGGATCATGGCACTATTGGGCGAAAACGAGGTGGTCGAAAGGCTTACTAAAGGGGGGAAGAAAACTTGGATTCATATCTCAGCCAAAGATGTTCTCTTCCTGTGGTAGGGGGGGTAGAAGATTGTTTGTATATGATGGATTCATCACCTCTTTAGATATTACAAGCAGCCAGGACTCCGGGGGGGGGGGATTTGGGAAGGCCAAGTGGGTGGGAGAACACAGAGGTAAGGAGGTAAGACTCATGGTCACTTCTTGCTTGAGTGAAATTTTGAGAATTTCAGCTCCTAAAGCTCCTTATAATGATGACACATTGAGAATAATATTTCAGTTGTTTGTTGATAGTTTTGAAAGTTTGGAGGATGTTACTTGTTCTCATTTCTCTAGGAGAGTTTCCATACTTGAATTATTTGCAAAAACTAGAATGGGCAACATCTTGTTAGATTTGGACATGGATGAGTTGGTTTACGAAATGTTTCATCATTTCATTGCTTCAGCTAGAAATGATGATTTTGATTATAGATGAAAGTGATTATATTTACCAACCACTCTTATCAATGTTATTGGACATTTGGAGGCAATACTTGGTTGCTTCCACTGCTGCACATGAATTGGTTAATAGTGTTGTTAAACAGTGTGAGAGGAAGCTGAAACCTTTCTTGGACAATGGGGAGATTAGGGGAGAAGAGCAGCCCATGGCAGAAATTTCACATGAGGAAGCTAGTAAAGAAGAGCTTGTGGATCTAAAGAAGAATTCAGTGGAAAATTTTGAAGTTGTACCTACCTTGGACAAAGAAGAATTCAAATCAGAAATGGTTAACCAAGAGATTGAATCACCACATGAGATTGTTGTGAAAGAACATGATGCAGATGAATGTATTAAAGTTCCCAAATCAGTTTGTGATGATAATGGATATGGTCTAGATTCTCAAACTAAATCCTTGAATAGAAGTGTTCACACTAGTTCCAACTCCTTGGATTTGGAGAGTGATGTGTGGGAGAAATCAATCCCTCATGAGGATCACAATGAACATACCTTTTCAGATCAGCTCCTAGTTCCTTGGGATCCAGGTGTTTTGGTACCAAGGTATGATGAAGGCATGGAGGCCATTAGAGGCTTCTCTTTCGCAGTTTCAGCCTTTGAAGAAAAGCGTTTAGATTTGGAGATCCTAGAAGAGAGCAATACACACCCAAATATGCCAAGTTTATTCATAATAAATGGTGGCAACTATTTTTCCAACCAGCCTAGCTTAAATTCAGTCTTGGACAGAGTTGAGAGTACATCTTCAGTTTTGGGGTGTTTGGATGAGAACGTCCGCCACTTGGAGTCATCTCTACATCCATTGGGATCATGGGTCAGCCATGATATTACTCCCATAAGGTATGAGCTTCATCCTGATTTTTATAGCAGCAGATTGAGATATTTTGGCACTCATGAATTAGTGGCAACAATGTGTTTGATAAGACTAATGATGTATGAGAAGTATGGGACTCTTGCACCACATTCTTCAATGCTGTTAAGAATCATATGGGCTGCATGTTTTTGGATAGTTGGAGCACTTGATGGGACTGTATTAACAAAGGAAGCACTCACAATTGGTGATGATCTGATGCTTGTGTATAAAACTGATTACATGAATGAGGAGACAGATTGTTGACTCAAAATTTAAACTCTTTCTCACTCATTTCTCCTCAATGTTTGATGGTTCTATTCATTTTTTGCATAGTACAGTCTTTGATAGAAGTAGCAAACTGAGTTCGGTTGACGTTAAGGACATTGAACAACTTTTACACATTGCTATTCATGGGATTCACAATGAGCACACTTTGTCAGAAGGAAGGCATCAGCCCTTAAATGCATGGAATCCAGGTGTAAAATTCAATTATGTGTTAGTGGCAGCCATGTATATAGATCAGTCTTCAGATTTGTTCATCACCATCACTGATTTTGTCAGAGTTTTACATTTCACAGCCATAGGAAATGATGAGGAAAGATGTCACATTGTTGTTAGAAGGTTTGTGCCACATATGAAGACTGTTTATGATACACAAAAGATACAATATTTGTTTATTTTAGAGGATGCATTTGCAAGAACACTCTTAGCAGGGACGTTGGGTCAATTGGAGCCTTTTATCACTCAACTTGGCGCACTACATGCCTATGATGACACGTTGTTGTATAGGAGTTATTGTATGGTTGTCTTGGAATTTGTTACATTACTTGGTGCAATTTGAGCTGCACATGTGAAGACAACTGAGGAGGCAGTATACAAGGAATTTTGCGCAGCTTTGTGGAGGAAATTTGATGACCAAACAATGTTGTTTTGGACAAACACTTCGCTGATTTTCAATATTGATTTTGGGACTGTTGTGAGGGAGAATTTTGGTACCAATAGGACTGATTGTCTGCTGATTTCAGAAGCGGCATTTGGGAAGGCTATGAAGGAAGGAACGATGGAGAAATTGAGGTCTCATTTGGCAAAAAAAAGAGTTGCATCTTTAACACCTTGTGAGACAGAATTGGAGACAGTATGGGTTTCACGTAGACTGATCGGTAAGGCACCAACGACTGCACATCACATCAGGTCTGATTTACTTACATTCGCTGAGTTTTTGGTGACAAGAGGAATTGCTACACCACACGTGTTTTCAGTTTTGGGTGAGAATTGTATGAGGCCTGTGTTAGTCCATTTTGGGAGATATAATAAGGTGTCTTTCATAATGTTAAAGGCTGTTCTTAGAGCTGAGTATGAGCAAAAGTTAGTAGTTTACAGGTATGCTCACTTGCAAGACATGAAGAGGGAGCATTGTCAGTTTTTGAGGAAGTTGGAGCAGCTGTTACACTTGGATTTGATGGCACATAATGGAGATAAAGTTGCATTTTCAGTTTTGATACATTGGGGGGCAAGTTGTTTTGGAGTTGGAAACGTGGGAAAAGTAGAGCTTCAGCCATTGACATGCACTTTCAGTCCCATTTTGGAACAGCAGTTAAGAAAAGCATGGAGTGAGGTATGTAGGAGTATTTTGGTCATAAAACTTGACATTTATGATGTTGATAATATTTCTCAAGGTTGGGGAGTATTGGATTTCCCTTGGGGAAAGGAAGAGGTGATGTACTTGACTTATGCATATGGAGAGCCAGAGTTTGTTGATTATAATTTCCTTTTCACTCTCTTTGGTGTTGATTCATTCATTACCTTTGCTAATTTTATCACACTCTTGCATAGTACAGCCATTATAAATAAAGGAGAACTGAGTTTACACATCTTTGAAGAGATTAAACAGTTATTTACCATTGCTGTACATGACAAATCAGAACTGCTATGCATCACTTCAGATCTGGTCTGTGAGAGTTTGAGCCTATTTCCACTCAGTTTTTGCACAATTGCAGCCTTTGGACAGTTTTGGAATAGCATGAAGACAATCTTTGGACAGCTTGAAGCAGGTTTGGGAACAGTCTTGGATGAATGTTTGAGGCAACCTTGGGTCCACACATTGTTGATTTGCATCTTGGCCTCACACTCAGATTTTTGTTTTGATTTTTATATAGAAGTGGCAGCTGTAATAATTGTTTTGAGATTGGTTTGGGACCCTGGAATCACAAGTGGTTCTGATTAGGTGATTCTGGTGATGTTGATGTTATGTTAAGTATTGTTTGAGGACAAGCAATTTTGGGGAGGGAGGACTGTAATGTCCCCTTTCCTAACTAGCCACTAGGTACAGTATGGACTTGCCTATACAATGGTTCCTGTAGGCAATGTTGTGGGTTTGGGAGCCTCCAGGTGTTGTGGAGTTACTGTTGGACGTTCAGTTTTTAGTGTGGACAGTTTTCAGGACCGTTTCCAGCAGGTTTCAGGGGGACTTAATATTTTTAGTAAGTCGATCAGAGGCAGTATCGTGGGAAGCAGACGTTATGGATGGATTGTTCGGCGAAATGGGTGTTCGTTTCCATTTTTTTTGCCTTGGGTCCGGCCTTAGGAGGATTATTATTTTAATGTAATATTTAAATGTAATGTTTAAATATTCTAATGTTGGGCTTATATTTTATTATTAAGGGGTTATAAGGGGGATTTTTGGGAGTCATAGGGTAAGTTATAAATTAAAATTAAGATGTTATCTCCCTAGGAGTTTGGGATGATCCCTCATGGGGCTCTTTTGAAATAAATTTAAATGCAGAAAAAAAAGGAAAAAAAGCAAACTTGGCTGACCCAATTGTGAGAGGGAAATAAAAGAATGAAGTTGAATTCATTTTCACATCTTTGGCTATTCATTCTCTTGGAGAAATTTTGAGGAGTTCTTGCAGAGTTGCAGGGGTTTCGAATTCAGCTTGTTGTGTGACAAAAATCACCAGCAGGGACAACATCCTCGGAGTTGAAAGATATTCTCAGGGTGTTCATGAGCAACTCTACTTCAGGGATTGCATTGGAGCTTTATATCTGTAGATTTATTGTGGTTTTCAAGGGGTTTGGAAGGGATTTCGAAGCATATTTTGCATACATTGCTGTAGCATTCATTCCTCAACATAGCCGTACAAGTGGAGTCATTTATTGTATGTGATTCCATTATTTGAGTTGGGGTTTCAAGGTGACTTGGTTTTTTTGCTTTTACAGTTCAAGCTGTTCCATTTAGAGTGTATTTCTTATGGTTTCAGGGCAGATTTCAGACATTTCTTACTGGCCATAATTTCCTCTAGCCTGGTCATACCATATCTTGCCTGGCACTGAAGGTGGTTTTTAATATTCAGAGTTTGGCTACCAATTATTGATCGTGATTGAGGCGTCTAAGGATTGGAAGCTTTCCTTTGCATTTGTAAAAAGACATCTTTTATTTGTTGCTGGGAAAGAAATACATATATTCCTGTGTTGTTGTTCAGCTATAAAGTCGCCATTTTTAGTCTTGTACAACTTTCGGGTATTTTGTTACTTTCCAAAGTCCTTTAAAGGGTTTATAGTTTTATATAAATATTATCTAAATTCCAAGTTTCGTTGATTCCCACCAAGTAGTTTGCTAGATATTATTTGTTCAAGTTGGCAGTTTAACTGTTTTCTACATATTTTGTACTTAAATAAATAGATACAAAAAAATCAGAATATTGCACAAAATCCGAAAACCTTGCAAATTTCTAAAATAACAAAACAAGGCAGAAATTTCGTATCTCAGCTTGGATGGGATATTACATCCACCCATCAAAACCCTTAGATCTTGAAAGGGAGAAAGATCCTTAGTTCTGCCCTAAGGAGCACTGTGCCTTTCATCGCGTCAATGGTCATTCAACCAACAAGTGCAAGACTCTTAGAAACCTTATGCAAGACCTCATAGACAACGGTCAAATTCTCTTCAACAACTTTGATTCCCAATCCTCTTCCAATAAAGATCTTAGTATTTCCCAAGATCTGTTGCCAAACCATGACCAAAAGGCAGCAAATAATGTCCAATATAGGAATGTTCCACCACCAAATTAAAATATGGTGGAAACAATCTATTCTCCCAATCAGTCTTCCTCCATTTGTGTTGTCACAAGGCAACAAGCAACACAAGAATTCCCCATCCGATCAACCTTCTAGACTGCCTTTGGTCCTTCAATTGAAAAGAATTTCTTCCTCCAAAGAACCAACATTGATCATCCAATCTTACAAAGATAAGCATACTTTCAACTTGCAACAACAATTGGGAAGTACCCCAGCCAAAATCTCTCTCATCAAGCTCCTAAGGGCCTCTCCGACATAGACATATCTTACTCAAACTCTTGAGCGAACAAGTTGTTCCTCCGATGACCTTACCTCTATGGTGGGGTCCATTGGGGTAATCATGCAACAATATCGTTCTATGAGGATGATATTCCACCCACCTCTATGGTCAAAGATCTCCCTCTCGATATCAAGGGCTACATCGGTAACACCTTCATTACACAAATCCTTGTCAATAATGGCTCGGTCCTTTAATGTATACAATCTGAAATTCATTAGCAATTTTGGGCTCACTAAATATGACTTGGAAAAGTTTGATCTTGTCATTAGGGCGTTTGACAATGAGTGCGAGGCTAGCAGCACTATAGTCTTGCCCCTTAAAGTCAAACCCCATATTATCAACACCCTCTTTTATGTCATGCCTTGTGACTTGACATACAACATTCTTCTAGGAAGGCCATGGATCCACATGATGCAAGTCGTTTTGTCAACTTTCCATAAGTGCCTCAAGTAAGAATACCGGGGCAAGACAATCCACATTCCAATTGACCCCAAGCTCTTCGCGTTTTACCAAGCGATCGAGGTCGAGAACCCAAAAGCTCAACTTTGCCTTTCTCTTAATTTGTCTTCATCACCTTATTCTTCTTCTTCTAATGTCCCAGTCACATATGCATTAAGGTCATTAATCTTAAGTAATCAATCTAATCACAATAAATTTAAAGTTTAAACCGATGATTTAATCAATCCAAACAATAACAATCAATCTTTCTTGGACCTAGACAAGTTTCCTCCTCCCCAAACTATAAGCTTGCCCTCTAGGAAGGGCAAAACAATACAAATTAGAAGTTGTTCCTTTGTTTGTGTTGGTACTGCTAACGATGAGTAAATTTGTGGTAGTAACCCTTTCCTAGTCGAACAATAGTATGCTTCATGTTATTTGTCGAACTTATATCCTACATTAAACCAATTCTTTCCAATATGGGATATCAAGAAAAAGGACTAGGCCTCTATGAATAAGGCATCAAAGAGCCCTTTGAGGCCAAAAGCCTAGCCTAGCAAAACAAACAGCGGTCAAAATTGTAGGACACCCTCGAAGTGAAGAATCGATAGCGACATCGATGACAAAGTACAAAGTGCTATCCACTCTATGAGGAAAGAGTTCGATCAGATAATGGACATGAAAGGCGAATTCAAGGACCTAAAAGACGTGGTGTTAGGACACACCAATGCCAATTGCCCTAAAAATGCATATTGCAATATAAGCGATGTAGCAAAACATATAGTCATTGATTGTCCATTTAACTTAAGGGAAGTGAGGCATTACACCATGATAGTACAAGAAGAGAAAAAACAAATACCCCAAGGAAATGACAAGGAGCAACAAGTGGCAGCTATAGGAATAACCACCGAGGTGGAAGGCAATATCAAGGTAATCGACGAGGGCAAAGTCAATTATAGTATGATTCGGATAGGAGACTTATCATTCAGTGCCAAAATTTCCAGGAATGGGGTCATTTCGTGAAGAATTGTCCCAAACCACAAACTGGAGGTACAAATGGGAACAATATAACCCATATGTGTAGATGGTGTGGACCAGGCAACCACAAGGAGGTGAATTGCCTAAATAAAGCAAGTACCAGTGTTACATAGAATGTCAATTTGATTGACATAGATGGAGTAATTGACCAACAAGAAAACAAGAAACAAGTGCTAGCAATAACAAGAGTTCAAGCTAGGAAGGCTTAGCAATACCCAAATCCTACCGAGGAGCGATGGTAGGAAGCCCATGACATGGTAAAGGAGGAGCTCGAGAAAGCAAAACAAGAAAGATTACTCCAAGAAAAACCCTTGAAAACCCGAAGGAAATACTAGGTAAGCAATCATCAATGGAATGATTGGCAGCACAAGTATTGAACACAACGGTTGAAGTGAAAGTATCTAATTTACTTGGTGCAATACTCTGCCACAATAGGAGAAATGGTGAAGACCAAGAAACTAGAAGAATCAAGAGAGGTTGCCATAATAAAGCAAAAAAAATTATTCATCCTATGATATTGATGAATGAAGCAAGGAAGAAGCCAACTATGTTCTTATGGAGTTGTTGGATCATAAGCTGACTTAGGTAATTGTATATGGAGGATCGAGTGTTAATGTCATGCCTAAAAAGACATGGAAGGACATTGGGGCACCATTTTTACGGTCCCCAAATTTTTGGTTGTATGGATCGGATCAACATGGTATAGAAAAAAAAGCCATACTGACAAACCGAAAAGTTAGAATAGTAGATCAAGACTTTATCTTGGCAATTGTAATAATTGCAATGCAAAAACCTTCTTATGATGCATTGTTGGGACGTGGATGGCTTGAGGATGGCAAAAGAGAACCATAATTGGGGGAAGAAACGACTTACATTTAATAAGGGCCAGCACAAGTACATGATAAATCTAAAGAATTAGTCTATAATTCAAGACATTGCAACTTCGAACGAATCAAGAAGCTTGTCATCAGACAAAGAAACAGGGAACGAGCCTTATGAAAGAGTGTTGCAGCTCAAATATTGCATGGAAGACGAACATGATGATGATAAAGAATTTCTCCATTGGCAAATGGAGGATCATGGAGTGTTTACACCACAATGTTTTTGCATCCACGAAAAAAGCCCGGATGAAGAAAAGGAGGAGCCAAAAGTTGGCCAAAGTTGTTGAAGAAGATCTGCAATAAAGGACAAGGAAAGCAAAAAGTGGACATTATTGAAGAACTTCGTAGAGTACATGATAGGTGATGTGGTCATTGAGAACAAACCAGCCCACCCGAACGATGTGCGCAAAGCAACAAAAGAGCCAGAAACGGTAAAGTATGAAGGACCAAGGATGGTGTAGATGAACCTTAGTAAATATGGGGAAGAAAAGATGATACAATGTGGAGATGATTGGGACCTTGTATTGAAAGCAACAACTTTCAAAATTTTCATGAAGCACAAGGACATGTTTGCATGGACCTATAAGGATCTGAAGGGAATACCACTAGAGTTGTGTGTACACCGAATACCTCTGAGTGAAGGTGCGCAGCCAATGAGGAGATGACAATATAGAATGAATCCAATATATGCAGCTCTAGTGAATGCCTAAATTGAGCTGTTGGAAGCAGGCATTATTTTCAAAGTTACGGTGAGTGAATATGTGTAACCGATAATTATCACCTTGAAGAAAAAAGCCAACAAGATCTGGATTTGTGTAGATTTCCGAAGCTTGAATGTCGTAACTATAAGAGATCCCTTCCCAATCCTCTTCACAAACTCCATACTGGAAGAGGTAGCAAGACATGAGATCTATTCATTTTTGGATGGATTCTTGGGTTATAACAAAATAAACGTTGCCGAGGAGGATAAGTTGAAGACTACTTTCATAGTAGAGAATGGCATATACGCATATAATTGGATGCCATGGGTTATGCAATGCATCTGCTACCTTTCAAAGAATCATTTTGTACATCTTTGATCAAATGTCCATGGGAAACTTCAAAGCTTCCCTAGATGATTGGTCTTTGCATGGAAAAACAACCGAACATATGTAGGTGTTATAAGAATGTATGGGCTTGTGCCGAAATGCCCGGATAGCATCGAATCCCAAAAAATGTGTATTGATGGTCCCCTAGGAAGGACTGAAGCCTGACCCGGATAAGATACGAGTCGTATTGTTGATGGAGGAGCCATATGATGTAAGTTTTGTTAAGACCTTTGGAACAATGGGATACTATGGAAGGTTTATAAGGAATTATGCACAAACTGCTTATCCGTTGGATGCCCTTACGCGCAAGAGTGTTCCTTTCAAGTGAACGGAGGAACATCAAAAGGCCTTTGAAGGATTGAAGGTGAAGTTGGTGAGCGCGCCCATTTTGGTATTTCCAAATTGGGAATAGGAGTTTCATGTCCACGTTGATGAATAGAATTTTGCTATTGGATGCACCTTGGCCCAGGATGGTAGTTTGCGATGGACCAGCCAGTCTATTTTGCAAGTTGGTTGTTGTCAAGCATGGAAAAGAATTACAACACTATGGAACGAGAAGCTTTGGGGATGGTATATGCGATACAAAAATTTAGACACTATTTGCTAGCCAACCCATTCACTTTCTATGTAGACCACCAGGCATTGTTGTATCTAATCAAAAAACTGACAATATATGTGCAAGTGAGCAGGTGGCTCATCACATTGTAAGAGTTTGTGTTTCGAGTGGTGGTGAGACCAGGGAAGAAACACGTGATAGCGCATCAATTGTCAAGGATTTGCTCAGGAGAACCTGCACAAGGAGTACCAGATGAATTCCTTGATGTACAATTGTTCATGATAAGTGCAATATTGGCTTGGTATAAATATAACGGCAAAATCTGTCGACAAGGGAGCTGCCAAAGGAAATGCCAAAGGAAATGCCAGTACCTGAAAAACGTAAGATCATTGTGAAAGCGACACTGTTTTCACTTATTGCAGGCTTGTTGCATAAATTTGGATTTGACCAAATCCTGAGGTGTGTCATGGAGGAGAAAGTACAAGCAATGTTGAAAGAAGTACATGAAGGACTAGTCAGAGGACATATGGGACCAAATGCTACAACAAGAAAAGTGTTGTTAGCTGGATTATGGTGGCCTACCCTTTATCACGATGCCAAAGAGTATGTTAACGCATGTGATACATGCTAGAGAACGAGGAATCCATTGAAGAGATACTT
>JAQPPZ010013214.1:0-62768 GCA_028583015.1 Wollemia nobilis
TAGAAGCATAAAGAGAATTTTTAGAGACTCAATATGTTCTAATCTCACTCTCAACCCAAATCAATCTCAACTCAACTCATAGAAGCATAAAGATAATTTTTAGAGACTCAATATGTTCTAAACTCACTCTCAACTAAATCAACCTCAACTCAATACAAGTCATCCTCAACTCAACTCAAGTCTTATAGAACCATAAAGAGAATTTTTAGAGACTCAACATGTTATAACCTCAATCTCAACTCAACATAGAATGATGGAATAGTTTATTTCATAGAACTTGAAAAATCACTTCACACATCACTTGACTAGGCTCAATCAACTCAACTCAACCAATCATCACAAGGGACAACTCTCTATCACACAAACCTAGTCCAAGTATGTATCAACCAACTCAAATATTTCCAATAATGCTCAACAACAAATATCACATAACAATGATACTCATGTTCTTTTCTAACTCAAAATCTTTTACAACCAATGGGTTTCAACCACTATGCTTATAACACAAGGTTTAAACACAACTCTCAATTCAAAAAACCTTGATGCATTCAACCAACCACTTTCAAAAAGGAAACCACAAACAATCCTTTTCCCTCTAATTATATTTCAGAAATCAACCACCATAAACAATCAATAGAATAATTTGCCCATACCTTTTATGAAGTGAAGAAACCCCTTTGGAAATCTACCACACTCAACATACTTTGAAACAAAACAACCTTCACTTTGAAACCCTTTACAAAAACATAAATATCTCTTTATATATATCTTATTTCTCCTTCTAAATGATTTAGTCAAATATCCCTTGAAATAATATTTCCAATGATATATAATATGATATGCTTTTATAAAAGCAAAATACCATAAATATCTTCTTTTCTCAAAGTGCTTTTAAACTTGCCTTCCAATAAAAAATCAAATCAACCCTCATCACCTTATTCCTCCAACATTAGGCAATAATAAAAAAATTTATTAATAAAAAATTTACTTGCCTCTTAGAGGGAATCAAACCCTTGTCTTTGCCCAAACAATCCTCAACTGCGGCGCCAAAGACCACGTGATCTACGCGCTTGCAAAGGATGAAGAGCGTAGAATGCACTTTTGTCCTTCTCCCCTTGATCACATCAAAAAATGTGGGCCAATTCTCTTGATTGAAACTCTAACCCATGGGAATTGAACCTCATATCTTTCACAAAAAAAAACCTTTGCACTCCCCTCACTTGTCGTTGGACCACACTTCCACATGAAGATTTCAGTGCTTTTCTTCTTATCTCCTCTACATTCGATTCCAAGGCTTTTGAAATAAAAGCCTTTGCATTTATATGCAACTTCCCTTTAATTTTGCAAACATTGGTGACACTTTTAAATTAATTTCTTTTTGATGACGATTTCGACGCTAAGGTAATTTTAATTTTAAAAATTAAAATTAAATTTTAAATAATAAAATTTAAACCAAATATTCAAAATTGAATATCTCCATCTCCGGGGCACCTTTTTTGATGAAACAAAAAGCCAACCTAGGTTTTAATAAAAACCCATTTCAAATCTGCCATCCATGGTTTTAAATAAAGTCTTTTATTTTACCTGCCTTGGTTTTCACAAAAACCCTGTATATATCCATGCTCTCCGAAATATGAATGCTTTGGTCATCAAAACTCAATGTTACCTTGTGACATTAATGTGACATCAATGACAACATAAAACAACTCAAATTACCAACACCTATGCCTTCAATGGTTCTCCCATTTTAAAATTAAGATACTGAGCATGCTTTGGAACCTCAGTCTCCCTCATGCCTTATTGGGGACTTGGAAAGAATGAAATAGTTTTATCTTTAAATATGAGAAGAGGAACAATAATTTAGTGGTAAACAAATTTTTATATTTCATTTTAGAAAATTCTAAGCTAGTTAAATGGGAAGGAATCAAGAAATCTAAACAAGAAAGTATAATTATAGGGGGATGGAACCTGAACCCTGTAATAGCCATGGGTGATTTCTAATAAAATGCTACTAGATAAAACACTAAATGGGAGCCTCCTCCAAAGGGTATTTAAAGTTAAATTTTTATGGGGTGGCAAAAGGAAACCCAAGCTCGACTAGAGTTGGAAATATAATAAGGGATGAGAATCTATGCAGAGGCTTTGGGAAACCAATCTAGACATTTTGTAGAGGTGCATGCCATGTTTCATGGAAAAAATAAATTGAATGAGCTCTAAGCTAATAAAGTTATTATAGAAGAGGATTCCTTTAATGTGATAAATATGATGAAAATAAATTTATATGTCAATTGGAATATTGCTACTATGATAGAGGAAGCCCAATGGATGATTGAGCAAATGGAAGTGGTAGAGTTTAAAAATATTTATAGAAAAAGTAATAGTGGAGCTAATTGTATGATAAATTTAGGAGTATCTTAGGAAGGGATCTATGTTTGAAATCATGATTTCCCCCAACAAATTCTTACAATTAGTATCAATAAAAAAATTAGAATGTAAGCATAAATATGGGGACAAAGAGTGTGCTTTTTGGATAGAGAATTAGGTGATATCAAAAAAGGGTTGAAAGGGAGTCTAGGTAGGTGTGTGATCAAGAAAAATATGATGGATTTGAATAAAGGATATGAGGTGTACCAAATTACAAGGTAGATCTAGGTAGAGAGCATAATGAAGGAGATTGGGAAAAGTAGCTTAAAGAAATCTAGAGGTTTCCACCACCATTCTTACAATGCACGACTCAAAGAAGAGGTTGTTGGGATTATTTAGGTTTTGATTCTTAGAAAAGAAAACATGAAAATTTTGGATATATCCAATAGCGGGCCTCGACTAGAGTTGAAGACTCTAACTTGTGTTACTAACATTTGGTTTGTGAATCGAAGGGATTTGATGACTTTAACTTGTGTTACTAATATTTGGTTTGTGAATCGAAGGGATTTGATGACTCTAACTTGTGTTACTAATATTTGGTTTGTGATAAGGGTTTCCTAATATCTTTTTTGTTGGTATTTTTGACATATTATCACATTGTAAATTTTATTGTTAAAAGGTGGAGTATAATGAATGAAGAATGCAACAATTTTTGTCAATATATTTTGTTGCAATTAATTTCTATTTTAGTCATCTTCTTTTAATTTTCATGGGTGTTGTGCTAGGAAGTAATATTAAAAATAACTAAAAAGGGTTTTAGTAAAATAAGCATAGAATTGAAAACATCAATGGTGTCCAAAGGTAGGAGAAAATGAGTGCAAGAACTTTTTTACCAAGTGAGGGGTGAAAACTCTTGTCGCCCTTCCCTGGGGTGAAATGCCTCTGTGTTACTAAACATAAGTAAGGCAAGTCAAAAGTTGAATGGAGAAGTTAAGGGTATTTTTGCCTTGGAGGAGAGACGAAATCCCCATTCACCTCAATATGAGGTGAACATAATTTAAAAGTTAGAGTGCAAAAATTAAAGTGCTTAGGTTGAATAGTCAAAGGTGCTTTCACCTAGATGTTTTGCTCAGGTGCTTTCACCTCAAAGGTGGGGCAAAAATCCCTATTGCCTATCATTGGGGTGAAACCGCATTGGTTAAAACTTGTGAGCCTTTCCTAAATAGCCAAGGTAGAAGAAGAAAATAAATTTACCCCGAGAACATATGTAAGTTCCTTCACAAAGAATGCATTTAAAAGTCCAAGGCACTTTCGCCCCAAATGAGGGGTAAAAATCCTTATAACCTCTAAATGGGGTGAAACCATAGTGTCAAGTAGAAAGGTGTATGGGCCTGGTTTTAAAATAATGGAGCACAAGAATTAAAGGCACTTTCACCCCAAAGGAGGGGTGAAAGCTCCATTCACCTCCTTTTGGAGCAAACATATTTTAAAGAAAATAAGGGAAAATAAAATGAAGGCACCAAGTTCAGTGTGGAAAAGTCAAACGTAGTTTCATCCTAGAGGATGGAAGAAAGCTTTGGATGCCTCTCTTTGGAGTGAATGGTGTTTTATATAGAAGGAACACCATGATAGTCAGAGGGAAGAATAGTCAACAACATTTTTACCCCAAGTGAGGGGAGAAACTCTCATTCTTCCCTCCTTAGGGTGAAATGATATGGAGATGTTTCAAGGTTCTAAGGTACAAATTTAAAGGTGATGTTCAAAGCCAAATGAAAGGGGGTAAAGAATTAAGAATGTTGCAAGGGTGAAGGTGAGTTTGATCCAGTGGGGGACAAAACTAATTATCGCTCTCCTATGGGGTGAGGTGATATTTTGATTTTTCTTCATCTCTGAATTAGATATGGGTGCGTACACCAGAGTTCCAAAAATATTCATAGAAGAACTTTTTGGCATTGAATTCATGGGATAAATAATTAAAACATCAAAGAGAAAGTGTGCACAAGCATTTTTTCCCAAACTTGTTACAAAAAAAATTATCTCTATGTTCTTCGGAAAAATTGATTTTGAAAATCCAAGTAGACTTTTCGAAGGTACCCAGACCAAGGAACAATGAAAATTTAATTATTGAAGCAAATAAGGTTATGTTTCCAAGTTTTATACTGAAAGAGTGCAAGATTAAATGCCAAAAAGAGATTTTAACTATTTCCAAGGCATCATTCATCGATCTTGCTTCATTCTAAATTAGATTTAATATCCGATGAACTTTCCTAGCAAAAGTAAATTTCCAAGGAAAAATGGTGATGTAAATTCAACGATCTAGGTTCCTATTTTCCTCCAGCTCTAATGCATCCCAATTTACCAACCTCTAAGCTTACTACTTTCCTAGGAATCTCACCACCAAAGCTAGATTGATGCTCCCAAAAGAAGATTTTTGAAGAGGAAATTCCTCTTGTTGGTTCCTGATCTAGGGACATTTTGTCTTCACATGTATTAAATGAAAGAGGTGGAATCCTCTATAAATACTAGATATTTTTATGTAACAAATGAGGAAGAACACTTTGCAGAAAAACATATTGAGTTTTCTACATAAATAGAAGGATGCTTGGATTATGATTCAGTGAATGGTTTCATGTGTGATTTCTTTCTACTTAAAATTTCTATTCATGTTCATGTCTGTGATTGACTATTTTTTAAATTCTGCATCTGGATATAAATATTGCTAGTGAAGGAGTGGATACTGGAAAGACCTTTGGAAGTTATCTCTGTAAACTATAAGTGATTATTTCACCTTTATTTTTGTTATATGCTACTTCACACTTAATATGAATTTCTATTGCTCATTTTTCCCCATCCTACATCATTCGACTTATATCCATATTTCCCATTTTTTGTAGTTTCCTATATTTTTCCTGTAACTCTAAGCTTAAACTAGTGTAGGAATAGTAAGGGATCTAGCCCTCTCTGGAGATTGGATTGAAGGACATTTCTCTCCTTTGGTATTTCAATTTTGGTTGTGTCTAGGGCGCATAAATGTATGATTTGTATTTTAGGTAGATATTTGACCAACAGTTTTTGGCATGCCCTGTGGAACTCACAAGTCTCATATCAAGCAATATACATAGTATTAAGATCTTCATGTTCACCTTCTTATTGTTAATCTAGAACATATGGTGACTCAGCTATACCTAGAAGCCTCCAAAAGTGAAGTTTGTGAAATTTGTGCTTCATGATCACAAGATCGAAGGTCAAAAATCCCAAAAACCCCTTTGAGTTCTTTGAGCTTGACACCTAAAAATTAGGATAACACCCTATATTGGTCACCCCAAATCTTACATCAGTTACGACATATTTGTAGATAGCTGGTGTATTTTTCATTCCTTCAAGTCCAGCTAGTACTGCTACTAGTGTTCCTACACCTCATGCAAATACTCCAATTAATATGGACCATAATCTACCACAACAACCACCAAGGCAGTTCTCAGCATGGAATAGATAAAAATCTTTGAATCTACAAGCCCAAAATATAATCCCTCAAGTAGAATTGAAGGCTTTGACCACTTACAATGGTACAGGTAAGACTGCTTATGAGCATTTCCAATATGTGGCTTCTCTGGTGATAATACACAACATCACAGATGAAGACATTATGATAAGGTTGCTTGTGTTATCCCTCAGAGAAAAGTTGTTGTATTGGTACCAATATTTGCTTCTATCTACTATCACTACATGGGACTAGTTGGTTGAATTTCTGATTAAGAGTTTCCATGAGCAAGCTGATCATTTTTCCTTGTTACATGAGTTCATAAAAAACATTCATAGGAGGAAATAGTGGATTTCAACATTAGGTTTGCTCAAACTTGGCAGAGAGTTCCTGATGATCTTCAGTTAAATCCTGAACAATCCATATTCTACTATCTTTGAGCATTCAACTCTTATATTGGTATGGTTGTTCAACAAGCCAATGCCAATAAATTCCTAGATTTGTACACACAGGTGCAAAAATCTAAAGCATATGTGATTGCCATAGGTAAGCTACCCCCCAAGGCAATAATGCTAATTTTTCTTGATCTTCCACAACATCTGTACTCTAGTGCATTTTAACATCTCATACCTCCTATGTATCCTATTCCTTCATGGAGCTCGAGTTTACCTCAAATTGTATCAATTCCAGTTCTACAATTATCCCATTCAACTATTCCACAACTACTCGCTCCTCCTGCTATTCTAGTATTACCTTCTCCTCCAATACCTCTACATTTTCTAGCACCTTCAGTGCCTTCAAATCTAGATCCTCAAATAAAATTATTACAGGAGATGTAGTCACTCAATTTTCTAGTGAGGACAATGTCAAATTAAATAAAAACCATTAATAAGAGGTAATATGGAAGTGAGTTTCAATCAAGGAGGTTTCAAATGCCATCTATCACTAGAGAGAAACCAAATTCAACTAGAAAAGGTCTTGAAAGAAATACAACCGTATTGGTGAATGAAGAAGCTGGTAAATCAGAGTGAACATATTATTTCTCTACCTGTAACGATCCTCATGGCAAAGATATGTGCATGGTATATTTGAACTACATGTAAACAATGGTAGAAATTTTTACTAGTGGAAAAATCAATATGATCATAGAATTCAATCATAATTTTACAGTCCCTTTCTTGGAGAAATTTTTAATTCTTACGAGGGCTAGGAAAAAGTCGGTAACTGTTGATCCGGTAGATATGGATCCATTGAATATCCCTGATAAAAAAAAGGTGCAAGGTGAGAAGGCACATCCACAAGTAAAAACACCTGGTGTAATGCCTAAGCAGCAATATTCTATCTTCTTGAAGGATCTCTTACCGACATGAGCTTGAGAGAGGTTGCAGGCAAAAGCATCATATTATCAACTTGCAGTTTCTCAAGTACAAGATGGGGTGAAAGAACAAGCCAAATAACACCTCAAGTACCCATCATTGACCAAGCATCAAAGGGTAGAACCTACTCAATAGTACCAGAACAAATATGATTCAACTGGTGAAAAGAAGGGTACTGGAACTTCTGATTATAACATTGTTGAAGAGATGAAGAGAATCCCTACTAAGGTGAGTTTGTATGATGCATTGCAAATCCCTAGAGAGGTTGACCTATTGCAAGAATCTCTCAAGTTTGCAAAGGATGAAAATAAAAACTCCACCTAGAAAGTGTTAGTATAGAAACTAACAACTTCTACCACTGGTAAGAATAGACCACCCCCATTCTATCTTTCTCTCAAGGTGGAGGGATGGATTATGCATAATTGCATGATCGATTTTGGTATCACAACTACTATCATGCCAAAGGTAGTATGTGATATCATGGGGATGGAGTACATGAGGAGCAGTCCAAGCATCTTAGAGTTGGATGGGACCCCAGTAAAAATTATGGGTGAGCAAGGTGCAGCGACAATATTGTCATTGTTGTCAACACAGTCAGATAGATCGGTTGATGCAGTGGATAGGATTTTAGAGGCTACTTAGAGTATGTACAATGATGTTAAATTATTATGAGGATCTTTACCCATATTTTTGCATATTTTCCAAGAAGACCGAAGTGGCCCATATGCTAAAGATCAAAGAAAAAGCAAAACATCACAAAGAAAAAAAAAGTGTCGCGATATCGTGACATGTTGCATTTTCGTGGCCAAAAGAGAAGAGAAAATGCAAGGAGAAAAAGTGTTGCAATATCGTGACATGTTGCATTTTCACGACCAAAAGAGAAGAGAAAATGCAAGGAGAAAAAGTGTCGTGATATCGCGACATGTTGCATTTTTGCAGCCAAAAGAGAAGAGAAAATGCAAGGAGAAAAAGTGTCACGATATCGCAACATGTTGCATTTTCGTGGCCAAAAGAGAAGAGAAAATGCAAGGAGAAAAAGTGTTCGCGATATTATGACATGTTGTATTTTTGTGGGACAAAGAAAAGAGACAGAGAAGAGAGAAAAGATGTCGTGATATCACGACATGTATTTTTGTAGGCCAAAGCAAAGAGAAAGAGCAAGGAGAAAAAGTGTCGCGATATCGTGACATGTTGAATTTTTGTGGTCCAAAGCAAGGAGAAAATGCAAGGAGAAAAAAGTGTCACGATATCGCGACATGTAGCATTTTCACGGTCCGATGCAAAGAGAAAGAGCAAGAAGGAAAAAGTGTTGCGATATCATGACATGTAGCATTTTTGTGGTCCGATGCAAAGAGAAAGAGCAAGAAGGAAAAGTGTCACAATATTGCGACATGTCGCATTTTTGTGACTTGAAAAGGGTAGGCAGGTAGAGAAACAAAAGTGTCACGATATCGCGACATGTCGCATTTTCACGACTCAAAAAGGGTAGGTAGGCAGAGAAACAAAAGTGTCATGATATCGTGACATGTTGCATTTTCGTGACTCAAAAAGGGCAGGCAGGTAGAGAAAAAAAGTGTCACGATATCGTGACATGTCACATTTTCGTGACTCAAAAATGAACAGTCATGACCAAGAAAATGAACAGTCATGAAGGAGAAAATGAACAGTCATGGAAAGAAGTGGATGCATGCCCATGTGGAGAAAACAAACAGTCGAAGAAGGAGAAAATGAATAGTCATGGAAAGAAGCGGACGCATGCCCATGTGGAGAAAATGAATAGTTGAAGAAGGAGAAAATGAACAGTCATGGAAGGAGAAAATGAACAGTCCTCAAAATAGAAACGAAAAGCTTTTTTGGAAACCAAAATGCATGCATGCACAAAGGAGAAAATGAACAATCATGAAGGAGAAAACAAACAGTCATGGTAGGAGAATATAGTGTCAATTCTTTGCATGTGACGTGTTTGACGAAATGCCTTCTCAATATATACAAAAGGAGTTACATAAAGGAGTTACAATTGATAAGTGGTAGATGAGAATATGAAAGGAGTTACAACTGGAGTTACAAAGAGAAAGGATTGTTATAAAAGGAGTGTTTCTTGGAGAATTCAAAGCTAGAGAGAGGCGAGCGAGAAGGGTGTGTGTTGTGTGAATTGTGGGCGATGTTGGGTAAGCAATAGACCAGTTAGGGTCTTGTAAATGTGAAGGCATTTTTATGTCAATCTTCTAGTTTCAAGATTGAAGTCCAAGTTGGTGCTTGGCATCAAGGGTTGGTGCTCCTTTCTATTGGTGCAGATAAATTAGGGGTTGGTGCTCCTTCCAATTGGTGTTGGTAAATCAGGGGTTGGTGCTCCTTTCTGTTGGTGTAGATAAATCAGGGGTTGGTGCTCTTTCCAATTGGTGCTTGTAAATCAAGAGTTGGTGCTCCTTTCTGTTGGTGCAGATAAATCAGGGGTTTGTGCTCCTTCCAGTTGGTGCTGGTAAATCAAGGGTTGGTGCTTCTTTCTATTGGTGTAGATAAATTAGGGTTTGGTGCTAGTAAATTAGGGGTTGGTGCTCCTTTCTATTGGTGTAGATAAATCAGGGGTTGGTGCTCCTTTTTGTTGGTGCAGATAAATCAGGGGTTGGTGCTCCTTCCAGTGGGTACTAGTAAATTGATTGTAAAGTTGGTACTTTACAAAGGCTAGATTTGGATGGGAGTCCAAATAGTCATTTTTGAGGAGTAGCCAAATCGGTGAACCTCAATACATCTTGTGTTGTGTGATGTTCTCTTGTTATACTTGCTTTATCTGGTTTTAAGTTTTCATTGTTTCAACTTTAAGAGTTGAAGATTTAAGTTTAAAAAGATCTACATTGATTCACCCCCCCTCTCAGTGTCATTATGAGACTACCAATTGGTATCAAAGCAAGTTTCCATTTTCAGGCTAAATCAACTAGGGTTGATCTTGGATTAGTGCGCAATGGGTAAGAAGAATAGATCCTCCTCCAATAAGGCATCTAAGTCAGTTTCAGTTCTTGTGGAAGAGGAAATTGAACTAGAAAATATAGGAGTGAATTCTGAAGTATGTGATGAAAACCTTGAGGTTGAAGTAGATCTAGAAGGTGAGTTGATCGCTGCACTTGAAGAGTTGAATATAGAAAGGAAAAATAACAAAATATTGTCCAAGAATTTGGAAGAATATGGGGATAATATTGAAGATCTCTTCTTAGAAATTCATAAAGCCAAGAAAAAAGAAGTTTTGAAGTCACACCTGGATGATAAAGGCGATGTATGTAGGAAACATGAAGAGGAATCTAACAAATTTATTAGTGATCTAAAGATGCAAGTAGAATATTCCAAAAGGATTGAAGAAACTCTCAGGTCATAGATCAATGAGAAAGAGAGTGTTTGCTGCAAACAAGAAGAAGAGATTGGTTTATTGAGGAAACAACTAGAAGAGGCCAATACAAATCTCAAATTTGAGAAGAGCACAGAGTTGCTAGATAAAATGATAAGGCAACAAAGAATATCCATGACTAAGTTTGGTCTTGGATATGAAGTTGAACAACCTTCATCTTCTAAATCTGTAGAGAAGAAGAAGTCCACTGCTGAAGGATCAAAGCAAGAAAAGTTTGAAGCTGAAAATTCAAAAGGAAGAAAATCTCAAAGGAGATCTACAACAAAGCAACCACAACAAAAGAGGTTCTATCACTCTCACTCCATTCATAATAATGCTTTTAATGGCTATTGTTTTAGATGCAACCATTATGGTCACAAGGAAATTTATTGTGGATTGAATAATAGATCAAAGAGTTATGCTGGTAGAAATACATCTATTTTTCCAATTGAACACCATGTGCAATGTTTTAAATATAATGGTCATGGGAACATAGCAAGGTTTTGTCCAAGAAATTTTGTATCTAACCTAAGGCAAGACAATAGATTTCATCAGACACAAAGAATGCAACTCAGACAGGGAATAAATCATGTGCATAAAAGAAAGGAAAATAATCATCCATCAAGGATGCACAAGAGACAACCACCCAAGAGAAATGTTCAAGTTTATGAAAAGGTTCAAAATAGGGATGTAGTTGAAAAACTCAAGCCCAAGTTCAAGAAATTTTGGAGAAAGAGAGAAGAAAGGAAATCGTGTCTCCTTGGACTGAAGGAGACTACTCCTCTATTGCACTAAGCAACTCCATGTAGCACATCCTCAGGGGGAGCAATCTTAAAGTTTTATTTTAATGCTCCTATGCATTTGTTTGGTTATCTGAGGATGAAAGGTAAGTAGTCAGGAGGAGTTGTCGTATAGTTTTCAAGGTGTGTTTCAGTTCATGTAGTTGTTTGTGGAGGTACCATGAAGGGTGGTGATTAAATTGAGAGTTGTCACCATTGGTAGTATTGCTATATGTCAGTGTTGTACTTTTGATGGTTCTTACTGCCATTGTTCAAAGTTATGGATTATAACAGTTTAGATAATTTGGTTTAGTGAAAGAATGTTGCCCTATCTACATAGATGTGTTTTGATAAAAGCAGTGTGTATTTGTGTTGCACATTGATGTGAAGATTGTTGGATCTATTATGATGCTTTGGTAAAAATATTTAATTCATGTGCAAAATCAGAAAGCGCACATTTTATTATTGCATTCAAGGTGCCTACATGAGCAGGAAGTTACATTAATACAAATTGGTACTAAATGGGTCTTTCGAAACAAATTGAATGAAGACAGATAGGTAGTCAGGAATAAAGCAAGATTGGTATGTAAAGGCAGTATGCATGGTAGCATGATTTAAGGCTAGTCCCAAGGAGACTCATGTGACAATAGTAAAGAGGATTCTTCGATACCTCAAGGGTACTATGGAGTATGGGTTATGGTATCCGAAAGGTAAGGACTTCACCCTTATTGCGTATTCAGATGCAGATTGGGCAGGATGTGTAGATGAAAAAAAGAGTACCAGTGGAGGTGCATTCTATCTTGGAGATAGGTTGGTTGCGTGGCACAGTAAGAAACAAGAGTTAGTCTCCTTATCCATAGTAGAGGTAGAATATATTGTAGCAACAACGTGATGTACGTAGAATCTGGTTATGCATTCTCACACAAAACATATTGCTATCCGGTATCACTTTTTGAAGGAGAAAGCTGTGGAAGGTGAGGTTAAGTTGGATTTTGTTCCAACAACAGAGAAAGTAGCAGATATCTTCACAAAACCATTTCCCAAAGAAGTCTTTGAGTATCTTCGAAATAAATTGGGAGTGGTCATGCTACCCAAGAATTGACTAGCTATCGGGACCACATTCTCAGGGGAAGCATTTGTGTATTTGTTTATCTTTTTGCTCATGTTTGTGATTTTTGCTAAGTGTCATAATTTTTGCTTGAGAATTTTGTGCATGGACTCAAGGGGAGTTTGTGGAAGCCCTTTGATATTGTTGTCAAATGGGGATAAGAGTTACAAGAAATTGCACATGTGTTGCCAACAATTCCAAAGGGGGAGATTGTTGAGCAAGGTGCAACGACAATATTGTCATTATTGTCAACATAGTCAGATAGATCGGTTGATGCAGTGGACAGGAGTTCAGAGGCTACTCAGAGTATGTACATTGATGTTAAATTCTTATGAGGATGTTTACCCACCTTTTTGCATATTTTCCAAGAAGACCGAAGTGGCCCATATGCTAAAGATCAAAGAAAAAGCAAAACACCACAAAGGAGAAAAAGTGTTGTGATATCGTGACATGTTGCATTTTCGCGGCCAAAAGAGAAGAGAAAATGCAAGGAGAAAAAGTGTCACGATATCGCGACATGTTGCATTTTCACGGCCAAAAGAGAAGATAAAATGCAAGGAGAAAAAGTGTCGCGATATCGCGACATGTTGCATTTTCGCGGCCAAAAGAGGAGAAAATGCAAGGAGAAAAAGTGTCACGATATCGCGACATGTATTTTCGTGGCCAAAAGAGAAGAGAAAATGCAAGGAGAAAAAGTGTCGCGATATCGCGACATGTTTTATTTTTGCGAGCCAAAGCAAAGAGAAAGAGAAGAGAGAAAAATTGTCGTGATATCGTGACATGTTGTATTTTTGCAGGCCAAAGCAAAGAGAAAGAGCAAGGAGAAAAAGTGTCAAGATATCGTGACATGTTGCATTTTCACGGTCCAAAGCAAGGAGAAAATGCAAGGAGAAAAAAGTGTTGTGATATCGCGACATGTAGCATTTTTGCGGTCCGATGCAAAGAGAAAGAGCAAGAAGGAAAAAGTGTCGCGATATCGCGACATGTAGCATTTTTGCGGTCCGATGCAAAGAGAAAGAGCAAGAAGGAAAAAGTGTCACAATATCACGACATGTCGCATTTTCACGACTCAAAAAGGGCAGGTAGGCAGAGAAACAAAAGTGTCACGATATTGCAACATGTCGCATTTTTGTGACTCAAAAAGGGCAGGTAGGTAGAGAAACAAAAGTGTCGCGATATCGCGACATGTCACATTTTCGTGACTCAAAAAGGGCAGGTAGGTAGAGAAACAAAAGTGTCACGATATCGTGACATGTCACATTTTTGTGACTCAAAAATGAATAGTCATGACCGAGAAAATGAATAGTCATGAAGGAGAAAATGAACAGTCATGGAAAGAAGCGGATGCATGCCCATGTGGAGAAAATGAATAGTCGAAGAAGGAGAAAATGAATAGTCATGGAAAGAAGTGGATGCATGCCCATGTGGAGAAAATGAACAGTCGAAGAAGGAGAAAATGAATAGTCCTCAAAATAGTAACAAAAAGCGTTTTCAAAAACCAAAATGCATGCATGCACAAAGGAGAAAACGAACAGTCATGAAGGAGAAAACAAACAGTCATGGTAGGAGAATATAGTGTCAATTCTTTGCATGTGACATGTTTGACGAAATGCCTTCTCAATATATACAAAAGGAGTTACATAAAGGAGTTACAATTGACAAGTGGCAGATGAGAATATGAAAGAAGGAGTTACAACTAGAGTTACAAAGAGAAAGGATTGTTATAAAAGGAGTGTTGCTTGGATAATTCAAAGCTAGCAAGAGGCGAGAGAGAAGGGTGTGTGTTGTGTGAATTTTGGGCGATGTTGGGTAAGCAATAGACCAGTCAGGGTCTTGTAAATGTGAAGGCATTTTTATGTCAATATTCTAGTTTCAAGATTGAAGTCCAAGTTGGTGCTTGGCATCAGGGGTTGGTGCTCCTTTCTATTGGTGCAAATAAATTAGGGGTTGGTGCTCCTTCCATTTGGTGCTGGTAAATCAGGGGTTGGTGCTCCTTTCTATTGGTGCAAATAAATTAGGGGTTGGTGCTCCTTCCAGGTAGTAAGCGAGGGTTAGTGCTCCTTTCTATTGGTGCAAATAAATCAGGGGTTGGTGCTCCTTCAAGTTGGTGCTGATAAATTAGGGGTTGGTGCTCCTTTCTATTGGTGCAAATAAATTAGGGGTTGGTGCTCCTTTTTGTTGGTGTAGATAAATCAGGGGTTGGTGCTCCTTCTAGTTGGTGCTGGTAAATTAGGGGTTGATGCTCCTTTCTATTGGTGCAGATAAATCAGGGGTTGGTGCTCCTTTCTATTGGTGTAGATAAATTAGGGGTTGGTGCTCCTTCTAGTGGATGTTGGTAAATTGATTGTAAAGTTGGTGCTTTGCAAAGGCTGGATTTGGATGGGAGTCCAAACAATAATTTTTGAGGAGTAGCCAAATTGGTGAACCTCGGTACATCGTGTTGTGTGATGTTCTCTTGTTATACTTGCTTTATCTGGTTTTAAGTTTTCATTGTTTTGGCTTTAAGAGCTGAAGATTTAAGTTTAAAAAGAGCTACACTAATTCACCCCCACTCTCAGTGTCATTGTGAGACTAACAATCATATTATAAACTTGTAGTTTCTCAAGTACAAACTGGGGTGAAAGAACAATCCAAAGAACACCTCAAGTACCCATCATTGACCAAGCATCAAAGGGTAGAACCTACTCAATAGTACCAAAACAAATATGATTCAACTAGTGAAGAGAAGGGTACTGGAACTTCTGATTATAACATTGTTGAAGAGATAAAGAGAATCCCTACTAAGGTGAGTTTGTATGATGCATTGCAAATCCCTAAAGAGGTTGACCTATTGCAAGAATATCTCAAGTTTGCAAAGGATGAAAATAAAAACTCCACCTAGAAAGTGTTAGTATAGACACTGACAACTTCTACCACTGGTAAGAATATACCACCCCCATCCTATCTTTCTCTCAAGGTGGAGGGATGGATTGTGCATAATTGCATGATTGATTTTGGTATCACAAATACTGTCATGCCAAAGGTAGTATGTGATATCATGGGGATGGAGTACATGAGGATTAGTCCAAGCATCTTACAGTTGGATGGGACCCCAGTAAAAATTGTGGGTGTGATTAAAGACATTCCCATTGTTCTGCACAACATACTATAGATTACTATCATTCAAGAAGTGGTTGTAGTTGAACTGGAACCATATTTTAGCATATGCCTTTAGAGGTAATTTACAACAAATCTAGGAGTATATATTTTCCTAGATTATTCACACTTGGAGATTCCTTTTAAAGGGAAGAATAATATAGATCTATAATGAAAATCTTTCTACTTTTCATATAGAAAGACTTGGGGAAGAAGAAAAGTCCACAAGCATGGTCAGCATGATGATAGAAGAACAACAAGAAAGGGACTTGGCGGAGGAATATCTTGGTGTGCTTCATCTAGAAGATGAATTTTTATTGATGGATTAAATGCAATGGTGGAAATTGATATTTGTTGCTACACCATAACCAACCCTAAATAGGTTGAGCTCAATAAGTCCTCTCAAGAACTTATCCAAATCTTCTCAATAAGTCCTCTCAAGAACTTATCCAAATCTGCTCAATAAGTCCTCTCAAGAACTTATCCAAATCTGCTCTCAATCTGTATTGTAAGCTTCCACAAAAGCTTACTCAAATCTGTCCACAAGTCTTCTCAAAGACTTACCTCAAATATGCTCAACAAGTCCACTCTAGAACTTGTCCAATCTCATAGAAACATAAAGAGAATTGTTAGAGACTCAATATGCTCTATACTCATCACAATGCTCAATCACTTTCAATCACTCTTTCAGAAACATACAGAGAATTGTTAGAGACTCAATATGCTTCAACTCAATCACTTTCTCAATTCAATTCAGAATATAGAATAGTTTGTTTTATGGAACTTGAACAATCACTTCACACATCCACTTGACTAGGCTCAACCAACTCTACTCAACCACTCACTCAATGAAATAATCCTTGCTCACAAACCCTAGTCCAAGCATATGATCACTCACTCAAAATATTTCCAACAATGCTTAACAACAAATCTCACATAACAATGATACTCATATTCTTTTCAAACCCTAGTTCAAGTTCTTTGCTCAACAAATCACTTCAACAACAATGCTTATAAAACAAGGTTTTAATAACAACTCTTTATTATAGAAAACCTTGAAGCATTAACTCAAACACACTCAATAAGGAAGCCCTAATCAAATCCTTTTCACTCCAAACTTATTTTCAGAAAACTAATCAATCAACTCAACTATGGAAGAATGTGCTCATACCTTTTCTTGATGATGAAGGAACCTCAAATATCTGCCACAACCACAAACACTTCTATGCCAAACTCAAAGAGGTTAGAAGATAAATCTCTCTCACAATGTAATGCAAAAACTCAATTACACCTTATCACTCCATATTTAAAAACAACCATCAACATACATAAAATATTTGTCCAATAACACCTTATAATCTCCCAATTAAAATAAATTTAACATCCACCAAAATTAACTCAAAAACCTCCTTAATTAAATTTAATGGCAAAAAGAACTTTGGCAAAAATCAAATCCACTTTCCTTATAACTCCAATAACATAAATTAATTACCAAGCAAGTAACCTTTCATTTACCCTTATAACTCCCTTTTTCACCTTAGGAAAAACATTAGGCAAATAAAAAATATTTAATTAAAAGTACCTTTGCCACTTGTGGGATTCGAACCCACAACCACCACCTCCTCGTGTGCCCTAGCTGCGGGCTTGACCACCGCGTGTGCTAGGCACATGCTTGGGAGGCTAAGAGCACCATGTGCTCTTTCTTCCCAAGCTTGGTGCTTAAAAAGTGCATGCCAAATAGATTTCCACCTCGGTGCTCAAGACAAACATGCCAACAACCTCCACATGAGTCGATCATGGTCACTCCCACTCCAAAATGCTCTCACAAAAATGTGCTGCCAATGGACCACACTGTCCAATGGGAGTGAGGCCTTAAGCCCTCCCCACTAGTCTTCTTCCTGGTGCTAAAAGACAAAATAATTTTTTGTCTTCTTCCTCAATGATTTGCATGAAATAAACTTTGCTTGGTCGCTAAAAATCAATCGATGAAGGTAAGGTTTGAATGCCCCTTGGCATGGCATTTATACATGAAATCCATCATTTGACTTAGACGTCGATGCTCCACAAAATTTGATGACGTTGATGGGGAAAAGACAATTGCAATTAAATTTAAACTTTGCCAACCTTACCATAAGGTAATTTAATTAAATTATAAATTAATTAATAATAATACTAATTAATATAATTAAGTTATAATTAATTTAATAACCAAAAGGATTATTAAATTAAATTACAAATTAATATATATAATTAAATTATTATAATTAATTATAATTAATTTAATTCCTTAGGCCTCTCCATAGGTTTTAAGAAAAACCTTTTATTTTGCCATCAATGGTTTTGAGAAAAACCATTTAAATCATGCTTCACATAAAGCTCTTTTGGAACCAATCAAAATGCAATTCTTCTTAGAACCTTTTGACATCAATGACAACTAATATTCCTCAAAATGTCCAACAATCTCCCCCTTTGTCATTGATGGCAACCCAAACTCTTTTTACCAGAAACTTAACCTTTTTTGGGTTCTGCTCCCCCTGGGACATTGCTCCCCCTGGCTCAAATCTCTCCTCTTTGCTCAAATACCAAATATCTCCCCCTTACTCAAATCTCTCCCCCTTTGACATCAATGGCAAAGGGTCACCTTTGGGGCTCGGGGCTAAGAATGAGCCTCTTAGCTTAGCCCCTCCCCCACCTCCTCTTGAGGTGGTTAATTCTAGGGTGGGAGTATTTCTACTCCCAAAAAGCATTGTTCTTTACCTTTATCCTCTTTTCTTCTTATCTGATCCTTATGATTCCTCTGACTATTTCTTTCCATGTCCATGTTCCTATCCATGTCCATTTTCTTGTTCCTATTCCTGTTCTTGTTCATATCCATGTTCCTGTTCCTGTTCATATCCATGTTCATGTTCCTGTTCCTATTTCTGTTCCTATTCATACTTGATTCTGGAATGTCTGCTCTACACCACTTTGTTGTGTGACCATCATTATTGCACTTATAACACTTAATGTTATTATTCCTTGGAGGTGCAAATGTCTTAGGATTTCTCCTAGTGAAGCCATATCCTCTTCTATCATGAACCCTACAATTCATTGCCTTGTGACCAAACTGATTACATGAGTAGCAATACCCATTGAAAAGTTGTTTGTTCCCATATTCTTGTCTTTCATGTGTCCTACACTGTGAAGCCATGTGCCCAAAATTGTGACATGAAAAACATCTTCCATTGAAGTTTCCTTGTCTTGACCTCATTGGTCTCTTAGTCTCTCTTGACCTATTCTGATTGTTGTTCCATATGTATCTTCTTTGTGCATTGTTCATGTTCTTGTTGAAATTTATGTTGTCCAACTCATCCTCAGATGTCTCACTTTCTTTTACATTGTCTTCTTCTGAAGTGTCTTCATCTGAAGTTTCTTCTCCTCTAGAACTTGAGGTTGACTTTCCTTCCCATTTCTTTTGTCCTTGTTCAAATCCAAGACCTATTTTGCTTGATGTAGGCTTTTGTATCTTGATGAACTTATCCAAGTTCTTTGAGCTATTTTTGAACCCTTTTAGCTTGACTTTGGAGTCTTCTAAATCTTCCCTTAGTAGTGCCACTTCTTGTGCTAACTTTTCACATTCTAAGATATTTGCTTCTAACTTATCCTTGAACTTCTTTGTCTTAGCCTTTGATTTTTCTAGATCCTCTATAAGCATCCTTCTCTCTTCATCACATTCTTGAAACTGAATTTCAAGTTTAGAGTTTTGATTTCTTACCTTCTTCACTATGTCAAGGGCATAGATAAGTTCTCCCTTGAGATCATATCCATCTTTATCTGAATATTCCTCTATTTGTTTACCTTTGTCCACATCTTCATTTTATTTTGACTTGTCTTCTATAGGATCACCTTCTCCTTCTTCTAGTGCCATTAGAATATTCTCTTCTAGTCCTTCAAGTGTATCTTCATATTCATCATCACTAAAACTGAAACCATTTCTTGTACAACTATCTTCAAGATGTCCAAAGTTACCACATCTAAAACATTTGAGAATTTTTGGAGTCCTTTTCTTAACTTGTTCTTTTTCTTCAATCATAAATAGGACTTCATCTCTATCATTATCTGAAAAACTAGCATCACTATCACTTGAGTACTTACTTGCCTTATCCGCATAGTAGCTCCTCTTTTGTCTTTGAAAGAACTTCTTTCCTTGTCTGCTTTGTCCATCCTTGCTTTTCTTTTGGTGCCTGTATCTTTCTGATTCCCTATTTTTGTGATCCTATTTTTCTTCACCATTGTTATTCTTAGCTTCTTGACAATCTGTTGCATAATGACCATACTTTCCACAATTGAAACATTTAATAGATTTTAGATCTCTAGATCTTCTAGAATCCTTATCCCTTCTACCATAATTAGCTTCTTCATCCACTGGATGACTCATTGCTTGATTCTGACTTCTTACCCTTTGTCTTCTTGATTGCTTTGAAGGTTGCTTCCTTCTGAGGAATAGGTTCTTTTGTTCTTAACTCAAAAGTTGTAAGAATACCAAGCAACATATCTCTTGTCAAAGAATCACCATCCTTTGACTCTTCTATAGCAGAAATATTTTCACTGAATATTTTTGGAAGAGATCTTAAGACCTTATCACAAACATCTGATTCATCAACCTTCATTCCAAGTCCTTGCATAGCATTAACAACCTCATCAATTCAAAGTAGATAAGTACTAATGTTTTCATCATCCTTCATTCTTAACTCTTCAAATTATCCTTTGAGATTTCATATCTTTGCTTTCTTGACACCTTTATCTCCTTCATATATATTTTGCAACTTATCCCACATTCCTTTTGCATCTTGACAATGCATAACTTTTATGGACTCTGTTCTATGTAAACCTCTCAAAAGTGCATTCATTGCTTTTGAATTGTAATGTTGTAGAAGCTTACCTTCCTTATCTATAGGTGGATCAACTAAGGGGTTGTATCCATTTTCAACTACTTCCCAAACTTCATTGCCAAGTGCCTTCAGGTAGATCTTCATTCTCAAACTCCAATATACATAATCACTTCCATCAAATACTGGTACTGAATTATCTGAAGATCCATTCTTAGAATCCATTGTGTTCTTGTTAGCTTTTCCTTCAAGCTGTTAAACTCTTTCGAAGGAACCCACTCTGATACCAATTGAAGAACACAAGCTTATACTGAGAGGGGGTGAACAGTATAAGACCACTTTTTACTTTTCTTTCCCAATCAATATTATGCAATGTAAAGATAATAATATCAATAGCAATAATCAAAGCAATGTACAAATCACCACACACAATAGAGACACCATAATTTACATGGTTCACCCAATGTGGGCTACTCCACGGAGAAAATATTTCACTAAAATTTTCTCAATCAATCTCTTGGGAATCCTTTCCCTATTACAATGTTTATGGACCTCTATCCAAAGGAGATACCAATCCCCTAAATCAAGTTCATGGATCTCTATCCATAGGAGACACCAATATCCTAATCTCTACTCTAGTTGGTGATCCTCTAGAAGACCTCTGCCTCCACTACCCTTAGCAAATGGAACTCTATCCATAGAAGACACCTATCTTCCCTGCTCTGGTTGGAGATCTCTATCTTCAACTCTATCACCTCCAAAGCTCTATCTAAAATCTGTACTAAACATAATCCGTCGGTCTAGCACAAATCTATCCTCAATATCTATCTCTGGTCTAGCACAAATCTATCCTCAAATCTACACCAAACTCTATCCTTGAATCTATACTAAACACAGTCCTTTGGTCTAGCACAAATCTATCCTCAATCTCTATCTCTGGTCTGGCACAAACCTGTCCTCAAATCTACACCAAAATCTATTCTTGAATATATACTAAACATAGTCCTTTGGTCTAGCACAAATCTATCCTCAATATCTATCCTCAAGCCTTAACTCAAAACTTGACTCAATCTCAAATCAACTCTATTAGATCTACCCCAAACCTTAACTCAAGGTTTTGAACAAATCAATCAATCAACTCTACTCTCAAGCCTTCTCAAAGACTTATCTCAAATTTGCCTTGTAAGCTTCCACAAAAGCTCACACCAATCTATCCACAAGTCCTCTCTAGAACTTGTCCAATCTGCTCAATAAGTCCTCTCAAGAACTTATCCAAATATGCTCAATAAGTCCTCTCAAGAACTTATCCAAATCTGCTCTCAATATGTATTGTAAGCTTCCACAAAAGCTTACTCAAATCTATCCACAAGTCTTCTCAAAGACTTACCTCAAATCTTCTCAACAAGTCCACTCTAGAACTTGTCCAATCTCATAGAAACATAAAGAGAATTGTTAGAGACTCAATATGCTCTATACTCATCACAATGCTCAATCACTTTCAATCACTCTTTCAGAAACATATAGAGAATTGTTAGAGACTCAATATGCTTCAACTCAATCACTTTCTCAATTCAATTCAGAATATAGAATAGTTTATTTTATGGAACTTGAACAATCACTTCACACATCCACTTGACTAGGCTCAACCAACTCTACTCAACCAATCACTCAATGAAATAATCCTTGCTCACAAACCCTAGTCCAAGCATATGATCACTTCACTCAAAATATTTCCAACAATGCTTAACAACAAATCTCACATAACAATGATACTCATGTTCTTTTCAAACCCTAGTTCAAGTTCTTTGCTCAACAACTCACTTCAACAACAATGCTTATAAAACAAGGTTTTAATAACAACTCTTTATTCCATAAAACCTTGAAGCATTAACTCAAACACACTCAATAAGGAAGCCCTAATCAAATCCTTTTCACTCCAAACTTATTTTCCAAAAACCAATCAATCAACTCAACTATGGAAGAATGTGCTCATACCTTTTCTTGATGATGAAGGAACCTCAAATATCTGCCACAACCACAAACACTTCTATGCCAAACTCAAAGAGGTTAGAAGATAAATCTCTCTCACAATGTAATGCAAAAACTCAATTACACCTTATCACTCCATCTTTAAAAACAACCATCAACATACATAAAATATTTGTCCAATAACACCTTATAATCTCCCAATTAAAATAAATTTAACATCCACCAAAATTAACTCAAAAACCTCCTTAATTAAATTTAATGGCAAAAAGAACTTTGGCAAAAATCAAATCCACTTTCCTTATAACTCCAATAACATAAATTAATTACCAAGCAAGTAACCTTTCATTTACCCTTATAACTCCCTTTTTCACCTTAGGAAAAACATTAGGCAAATAAAAAATATTTAATTAAAAGTACCTTTGCCACTTGTGGGATTCGAACCCACAACCACCGCCTCCTCGTGCGCCCTAGCTATGGGCTTGACCACCACGTGCGCTAGGCACACGCTTGGGAGGCTAAGAGCACCATGTGCTCTTTCTTCCCAAGCCTGGCGCTTAAAAAGCATGTGCCAAATAGATTTCCACCTCGACGCTCAAGACAAACATGCCAACAACCTCCACACGAGTCGATCGTGGTCACTCCCACTCCAAAATGCTCTCACGAAATACGCGTTGCCAATGGACCACACTGTCCAATGGGAGTGAGGCCTTAAGCCCTCCCCACTAGTCTTCTTCCTGGCGCTAAAAGACAAAAATATTTTTGTCTTCTTCCTCAATGATTTGCACAAAATAAACTTTGCTCGATCGCTAAAAATCAATCGATGAAGGTAAGGTTTGAATGCCCCTTGGCATGGCATTTATACACGAAATCCATCATTTGACTTAGACGTCGGCGCTCCACAAAATTTGATGACGTCGATGGGGAAAAGACAATTGCAATTAAATTTAAACTTTGCCAACCTTACCATAAGGTAATTTAATTAAATTATAAATTAATTAATAATAATACTAATTAATATAATTAAGTTATAATTAATTTAATAACCAAAAGGATTATTAAATTAAATTACAAATTAATATATATAATTAAATTATTATAATTAATTATAATTAATTTAATTCCTTAGGCCTCTCCATAGGTTTTAAGAAAAACCTTTTATTTTGCCATCAATGGTTTTGAGAAAAACCATTTAAATCATGCTTCACATAAAGCTCTTTTGGAACCAATCAAAATGCAATTCTTCTTAGAACCTTTTGACATCAATGACAACTAATATTCCTCAAAATGTCCAAAAATTTTGAGCTCATTGTCAATCATACTACAAACAAATGCATGTCAAAGCAACATTATTTAAAGGCCTACCACAACAAGGTATGGGATTTGTTTGAGTCTTTAACAACACTAAATGATCAAGTAATTTCACGAGGATAGAATAAACATGCAGATATCTTGGCTTCCCTTGGTGCTAAATTCTCTTCCATAGAGCAAGTGGTAAGGAGACCGAAAACCATGAGGGTAATTTATAGACCCTCAGTTCCTAATAAAAATCTCTACTGGTAGGTGTTCGATAGTGATGATCAGATAGTCAATTTCTTGATTAAGAAAGATGGTAGCCCAAAATAAAGAATACTGGCTAAGGAGGAAATTGAAGGGATGATTCAGTTGAAGAATTATCACATTCCTAGGGGATTAATTTTCTTAAGAGCCTATTTGACTAGAATGACAAAGTAGAGAAGCACAAGATCAAGGTTGATGAGGAGTATAAAGAATTACAACTAGAAGTTGATAAGGTGATCAAAATCAAAACAGATTGTATGCTAAAATATCTTGAGGACATTAAGAGTTTATGTTATGAATTTCTTGATATTATTGCATGGAGTTATCATGACTTGAAGGGGTATGACAAGAATGTGATCCAACACACTATCGAATTGCAGGAAGGTGTAAAACCCTTTTGGTAGAAACAATGACTTGTTAATCTAAAAATTGAAGTGTTGATGAAAGTAGAACTACTGAAGATGCTGGAGGCAAAAATCATTTACCCCATAAAACACTCAACTTGGGTAGCGAATTTGGTTCCAATACGAAATAAGAATGGAGATATTCACTTATGTGTAGATTTTTGAAATATGAACCAGGCATCTCTAAAGGACCATTATCCCTTGTCGTAGATTGACTAGATTATTCACGTTGTTGTTGGAATCCAAATATTTTTATTGCGTGATGGTTTCTCCAACTACAATCAAATATGGGTAAAGGATGAGGATCAGTATAAAATAACATTTACTACCAAGTGGGGCACTTTCACTTATCAAAGAATACCTTTCGACCTTTTGAATGCTAGCACCACTTTTCAAAGAGTAATGGACATCGTCTTTGGTAAGTTGTTGAACCGAATAATTGTGATATATCTTGATGATATGACCATTTTTTCACATCACATGGAGGAGCATGTATCTCATCTAAGGCAGGTGTTTGAAAAGTGTCGGGAGTTTGGTATCTCCATCAACTCGAAGAAATTTTTTTTTGCTATCAAGGAGGGAAATATCTTGGGACATGTCATTTCACAAGAAGGGTTTTCCATTTATCTTGCGAGAGCTGAAGATCTCTTAAAATTACTAGTACCATATAATAATAAGGACCTACAATTATTCTTTGGCCAAATAAATTTTGTTTGGAAATTTATCACCGATTTTTCTTAGGTAGTATATCCAATGACTAAAATCTTGAAGAAAAATGTAGACTTCATGTGGATAGAAAAGAGGAGGTAGGCATTCCAAGATATTAAGGAGAGAATCACCTAAGCACCAGTGTTGATTAATCCAGACTATTCTAAGGATTTTATCCTTTACACAATGGGCGAGCAGGAAATTTGTCATTGTCCTCACATGGACGCGATATTATGGGGATGAAAAACCAATCACTTTTCTAAGCCAAGTCATTTAGCTACACTAGGCAAAATATAATTTTATTGAGAAGAAGATTTATGCGATCATGAAGTACCTAATTTTTTTTTGTATTTTATCTCACAAAGCAAGACAATCATCTATTTTATCCATCCAAATGTCAATAATTTCATCATTCAAGGAGAGTTAGGTGAAAAAATTAGTCTAGGTCTCTAAGATTCAGGAGTATGATGTAGATATTCTATCGACTAAATTTATTTATGATCAGGCACTCTATCAAGAGTTGGCTAAAAGTGCTGCTTCTCAATCATCGGTACCATTACATGATGAGGCTATCAATGAGAGCAATCTTGCTAATCAAGTTGTAGGCAACCGTGACTGGACATAGGACCTTGTTGAATTATTTACATATAGAAGGTGTCCATAAAATCTCAATGCCTCATAAAGGTGAAGGTTTAGGCCACAAATTCTTAAATATGTCTTGCTATCGAGTGGATTGTCCCACAAGAATGTAGATGGTGTACTCCTTAGGTGCATTAAAGAATTTGAGAAACAAAATATTTTGGAGGAGTTCCACTTTGGCTTGTTTTATGGACATTATGCAAGAAGGTCTATGGCCTTGAAGATCATCTGAGCTAGATATTTTTGGCCCACTTTTTTTTATGGATGCACACAAAGTGAGCCAAAGCTGTGATAACTATCAGTGATATGTCGACATGAGTAAGAAGGTATCTTTACCTCTACATCCGATCCAGGTAAAATATTCATTTCAAAAGTGGGGCTTAGAATTTATTGGGGTTATTGATCCTCACTTCTCCATCGAGCATAAATATATTTTGACAGTAACCAACTACTTTACTTGATGGGCAAAGGCAATTCCAACCAAGAAAGTAGACTAGGCTATAGTCATCTCCTTCCTCAAAGGACTGATTACCCATTTTTGTGTACCATATGCCATTGTGATAGATAACGTGACTCCATTTATTGGGGCAAATATTACTAATTTTGTAAGAAGGTATGGGATTTATCTAAAAAATTTCTCTATTTATAATCCATAAGGAAATGGATTGGACGAGTCCACAAATAAGAATTTTCTTCGAATTTTGAAGAGAACACTTGGAAGAAACAAAAGGAGTTGGCATTTGTTGTTAAATCAAGATCTTTGGGAGGATCGCATATCAGTTAAGAAGTCTAGTAAAACTCCTCCTTACTCCTTGGTGTATGGTAAGGAAGTAGTTTTACCTACTCACATCGAACTCCTAGTTCTCTAGACCTTGCAAATGCTTAGAGATGAAGATGACGAATATGACCTCATGAGTGCAAGGTTGGCCCAACTTCTGTAGCTAGAAGAGGAGATAGAGAAGGCATATGTTGCTTTCATTAAACATGCCAAGATGACGCATAAGTGGTTCGGCAAGAAGACGATAGAATGAAAGTTTCAGGTTGGGGATCTAGTGCTTAAATGGAATGAGAACAAAGCTAAGCCTGAAAAGCACCATAAATTTGAGGTGATTTGAAAAGTTTCATTTCAAGTCTCGGGTAAATTCGATAAATGCATATTATCTCCAAGACATGGATGGTTGGGACCTACCAATCCCAGTTAACGGTCTTCACTTGAAGGTATATTTTTAGTGACAAGATCATGGGTGCAAGTATGTAAATATGTATAAAATTATGACCATCATTTTTTAATTCTTTTGTGTATAATTAAAAAATTAAATAAAAAATGAGATGAAGATGAATTCGTTGGGAATATGTTGCCTTAAAAAAATTATTTTTACCCAGAACATGTGTCTTCTCTCTTCGAAATTCAATTTCATCCTGAAAAGCCTTTTTTCAAAAATAACATTATCAAATTCGAGTGATTGATTAAAACTATTTGTATTTATTTTCAGCAAGTGGTTTTGGTCAACCAAGTCAAATTAATGTATTTTAAATCAAAGGGGAAAAAATAAGAGAGAAAATAATTTAAAATATTATTACCCCAATGATTTAATGCTAAAAAATATATATTTAAAGTGAGATATATATTTTAAAAGAAAATCCAAGGTGAGAAGAAAGCAAAAAGAAAAAGATAAAAGAAATGTTTATTTTGCATGGAAGTTTTAAAATAGAGGGCGAAGTTAAATTGGGATGAATCCAAATGAGTTTTTTAATTAAAAGCATGCTTTTTAACTCCAAGTTAAAAGCTTTTTCAGTAAAAAATAAGTTAAATTATTTTTAAAATTGCTTTTTCTAATATTGGGGTGAAATTAAAAGTGGTGGATTATTTTAAAAGGAGGGTTTGGGCATGAGGATTAATCACACATGTTGAAGATATTTTCTGGAGCATAGGAGAAAAGTAGAAGTGCCCTCTCGAGATGATTTCACCCTTTAGCATGTGATAAATTTTTTAAGTTCCCGTTGACATTAAGACACATTTTTGGAGTGCCCGATTGAAAATAATTGCATCTAGATTTGCTTTGTAAGACGTTTTAACATCCCCCAAGGAGTGAGATTTATATTTTATATTGAAAAGAAATTATTAGCTCACACATGGTGACTCCTTCCCTAGGGTACACATTTTTGAGGTTGCTATTGCAAAATCATAGTTTTTAAAGAAGATTCGAGGGTAAATGGAAGCTAATCACTGTTAAAAAATTATGGGGAATAGTTCTAGTTGAGTGGAATAAGGCATGCACCATTTTGAATTCACCAATGAGTTATGCCATATTTAATGTGATGATTAAAATCACTCTCTATAAATAAAGCACAAGTAAATGAAGAACATGTGCTTATACTGAGAAGGGGGGTGAATAGTATAAGATAAAACTTTTTGCTTTTCAAACTATATGATAACACTAGCAATATTAAAGTAGTAAATATTACACAAAGCATCACACATATGAGAGACATGATTTAACATGGTTCACCCAATGTGGGCTACTCCACAAAGAAAATATTTCACTAAAATTTTCTCAATAAGTTTCTTGGGAATCCTTCCCTATTAAAATGTTTATGGATCCTTGTCCAAAGGAAACACCAATCCCCTAATCAAGTTTATGGATATCTATCCATAGGAGACACAAATACCCTTTGCTCTGGTTGGTGATCTTCTAGAAGACTACTGCCTCCACTGCACTGGCTTGTGGATCTTTCTCCACTGAAGACCTCTGTCCTCACTCAGAATATCTCTATCATCGCTACCCTGGCTAATGGATCTCTATCCACTGGATACTACTACCATATGTTCTATCACCTTAAAATCCTTCTCAAAACTCTATTTCAATCTCTATCTTAGATCTGTACTAAACTTTGTCCTCTGCTCTATCAACTTTGCTCAATAAGTCTTCACCAAGTCTTATTCCAAGACTATCCAACAAGTCTTCACCAAGACTTACCTCAAATCTGATTGTAAGCTTCCATAAAAGCTTACACAAATTTTTCCTTAAGATTTTATAAAAGCTTTATCAACTCTATCCTTAAGTCCCCTCTAGGACTTACTCAAATCTGGTTACAAGCTTTCACAAAAGCTTGCTTAAAAAGAATTTACAAAAATTACATACAAAAACTTAACTCAATCACTCACATAAAAACTTTACAATCACACAAACAAGTTTCACTTAGAATATTGTTTAACTTATAGAAAAATATAGAGAATGGTTAGAGACTCAATATATTTCATACTCATAGAACACTCAATCACTTTCAAACTCTCCTTCAACTCAATTTAGAATAAAGAACAATTTATTTCATAGAAATTGAACTATCACTCTAGTGCACTCAATCAAAAATGCTCATCCAAATTCCACAACAAATCACACAATGAAACAAATCTTGATTACAAACCCTAAATAAGTGTTTCAAAATGCTTCCAACAACTCATACTATGGAACTTAAACCTTGACTCAATATGATTCCAAATTCACATAACAATGATACTCATGTTCTTTCACTATCCACAAATCATGCATATCTAAACATTTCTAACAATGCTTACCATACAATCCTTTTTACTCCAAATTTTCATTTCATAAAATTCAACCAACCAAGATTTCACTCACAAGGATAATATGCCCATACCTTTTATTTTGAAGATTTAACCTCAAGACCTATCTCAATCACAATCAACTCCTCTTTGTCAATTTCAAATTTAGACAAAAATCTTCACTCAAATATTTCCCTCGATAATTAATTCACCATTACAAAAATTATCAAGAATCAAGTACACCTTATTATCTCCAAACTTATCAAAATATATCTCAACACATAGAAATCAATTTTCTATTTATCAACTCCAAATTAATCAATTTATAGAAGACCAAGTTCTTTCACAATCACTTTATAAACTTCCAATGATAATTTTCAACCTATAAGAATTAATCCTTTGACTAACCCTTATTACTCCAGCCTCTATTTAATTTTCCAAAGCACAAAATAATATAAACTATCAAATACCTTATAACTCCCTACTTTCCCAATGCACTACCTAAACTCACGTGGTCCTAATGTGCTCCACAATCTTGGCACTACTTAAAATTAAATAAAAAATTTAATGCATACCTTATCCCACGTGCAAAATGGATAGTGCACACCTTGGCTATGCCTGAACCCATGACTTCACTGTCGCTACTGTGGTCTAGCCAAAGCTAGGCAACCATTAGGCCACATGCCCACATAAGCATAAACACATGAGCACCCCTCCTTGTTATCTTTGTATTTTTTGACGATAAAAAAAAAACACTTCAGCCCTCTCAAAATGATTGTGTGAGGATTTGAAACCTCAAAATATGCCTTGCAAACACCTTAACTTTTCCTTGGTCACCAACTGTGCTAACCAGCACTAGGAGTATGCACTAGTCACACCACATGCATTTAAACATTTACCTACCCTCCAAATATTTTAATCATGAGAAATATCTTCTTCCTCACAACAAAGTAGCACACATTTTCTTAGACTTTGGATATTTGAATAATGCATGGATGAGTTAATTAAAAAATTAAATCCCCCTTTATATATGTTTTGACTTATGCGCTTCAACGTCGGACTTTTAATTCGAATTATAAATTTGAATTAATGAATTAATCTATAATCTTTAACTTTGGCACCCAATATTTTTTTAAAAATTAAAATTTTAACCTTTAGGTTAAAATATTTAAATTTAAATAAATTAAATTAAATATTTTGCAAACCGCTCAATGGGTCTTTCGAGGAATAAATTATTTTTAATTACTCCTTGGACCTGTTCTCTTCATCTCAGTTTGTAAACCAAAATAATATTATTATTGCCTTTCAAACCTACTTCACCTTCCTTGGGACTTCAACCTTTTAGGTCACTTTAGGTATATAATATTAAAAAAATAAATATTATATCCTATTCATTTAAACCTCTTCCTTTCCTTTTGGAAAAACCACTTGATGACATTAATGCTGACAAAAATAAAACAACAACCTCTTGATAACTCTTGACATCAATGACAACAAATATTGCTCAAATTTCCAACAGTAAAATTGTTTAAAGATCAAATTAAAAAAAAATTGCTAGTGTATTTTCAAGCTATTATTTGTAGAAGTTGCAAAGTGCCTTAGAGAGTTGTTAGGATATCCACAATGGGTAAGAAAACTATAGAAGCAAAAGATGTTGTAGAACCAAAGCAGTCAAATAAGAGAGTAGAAGGTGGGAAGAAGTCCAAGAAAGCTTGAAGAAATGAGAATATTGACTTGGACACGTACTCTGACACTATGGCAAAAATTGGAGATTGCATCATCACCAACAAGGGCATGGTTAAACTACACCATGACATGGAGTTCACAATTTAGTAGATATTGACACCAAAGAGCCCATTGACTGTGGCATATTATGTGTAATTGTTCTGGTACCTATGCACACCCATTCACTCTTGCCCAGAGTTGGTGAAGGTAATTGCTAGATTTTATAACCCACTCACCAGGGTTGTTCAAAAAGAAAACGGGAAAGTGCTTTTCACCATTTCTTCCAATGTAGTTTAGAAAGCATTCACATGTGGGGTGAAGCCTCCCTTCGAAATGATATTTAAAAAATTGCATCTCAGATAATATGAGGAGAAATATGTAACCATAGTGACAATGCGATAGTTTGTGGAGATGCAGTTAATCAAAGAGTTACAACTAGGATAGTTACCAAATTTGCCAAAGCCACTCTTAGATTTTTAAATCCCAGATTTGTTTTCAATGCTGGCATGGGTTTCTAGTTTCCTCATAGATTCCATAGTTTACAAGTGGCAGGAAGCATTGGTGTAGTGCATCTCTCAGGTTGAGTTCTACGCCTCCACATCCATGATAGCAGATAAGAATCCTATTTATTTTGACTAGGCAGATTTTACAGTGCGAAAGATGCACTTTTTGTTAGAGAAGATGAATACTGGAGAGGCGATGTCTTTTAGGCATACATCATTTCTAGTATGGTATTTATTTTTCCATATGCACCAACACTTTCCCTTTGTTGTTATTAAGCAGGTTGATGAAACGAACAGGATTTTGCCAGTTTACATGTGGACTCCTAGTCTATCAAGGAGGGAGTCATTATAAATTTAATCACTTGTTTATGGGTAATGCCCTTGATCTAATTTGTAACATGTGTGAAAGAGTACCATAGGTTATGAGAGACGGTTGTTACTATGAAGAAGGGTGACATTTTTATTAACACAAGGTGTGGTTGTACGAATCTTCAACTTCACTGACAAGCCATTTCTACTCCTATACTTCACCATAGAGCATGTCTTTGCAATGGAGGTGGTGCACCATAATGACTATATGAATGATGTTTACGAGGAAGGTCAGGGTAAGAGGACCATATGCATAATGCCCTTCAAGTTTGGTAGTATTTAGGTGATCCAATTCAATTAGAACCAGTTTCTCAAAGAATACCTTCAAGATCTTGGTTTTGTAGAATAACCTCAAAGGTGGAGGTATGACCCATTGGGTCATTTTACGACTTTGACCAAGGCCAAATAATTCCACTGTTGCCCATGACCTGATATTTAGCAAAATCATAATAATCCATAGGGGAAGGATTTAGAGTGTCATATTGAGGTAATGATGTCACTTCCACCATGGCAAGATTTTTATAAGTAAGAGGTTGAGTACAACCCTATAGTTTATGCATAGCATATTTCTCCTTTAGGTTTGTTTAGCCAGATGAAAACCAAAATTCCTATGTGGTTTGAGAAAAAGATCACCAAATGTTGGATTATGAGGGTCCATTGGGGAAAACCTACTAGCTTATGGGTTGAATATGAATGAGGTATTATCTGATGTATACGATAAATTTTGCTCCAGTTCTCAACCTATCACTTTCTCAAAGGTTGTACCTCAAAGTTTCCATAGATCCGATAGTAAAGAAGGTGTGGCCAAAGAAGAGCGTCCAGTGGTCGAAGAGGCAAAACATGTGAAAGAGGAACAACTATTGGTGTTTAATAGAAGATCTCAGTGAGCAAAGAGAAATGTAGAAGAGGCATTTCCTTTTCCAAATTTTGTGAAGAAGGCAAGAACTTGTGTAGTTTCTTCATTTGCTATTATACTTTCTTCATCTATAATAAATCCTCCACCAGTATCAGTTGCTCAGGTTGGCATTTCCCAAGAGCCTTCATTGATTCAGGAGAAGTAGTTGGACCAGTAGATGGAGGTCATAGATATCAAATTAGAGATGGAGAAACATCAATTTCAAGAGGAACCTATCTCACAACCACCTCCATCATCGGCTTGCATGGCACTTGAGCCTAAAGGTACATCTCCTTTTCCTTCTTCCACTTAGGAGCAAGTAATGACTATCACTTCTCTTCCAACAGTTTCTATATATGTTGCTCCCCTGTTTGTCATTCCCTCTTCTTCTATTTTGCTCCCTACTTCTTAGCCACTAGTCACTACTACTCCATATTTTATTCCCTTCTCTTCGATCTCCATTTCTTTCATTTTATTTGATCCCAAATCTATTTTTACTTCCTTTATTTTCCATTCTTGTCACTTCCACTATAGTTGTAAGTATGTAAGCTCCTCCATGAGTGAGTTTAATTAGAACGGCTACCCCCCCCCCCCCCCCCCCCGGCCAAACCTCGGGCTTGATTCCCTTTCTCCCCGTTCTTGTAGTTGTTGGTGGTGCCCAAGTTGGAGACAAAGGTTATATCCGAGCATCTAGTTACAACAAATATCAGTCAAGCTCACTTGAGTTTGTTATAGTGGTTGAAGATCTGTAATAGGAAAGAAGCATTGGACCTAGCAAAGCCACTCAATAAAGTCTCCTTTAATCTAGAGGCGATGGAGGTTTACATGACTAAGATGATTCCCTAGGTTTAGAAGCCACAAGGTGGGATGACTTGAAATGATTACACTTATGAAATCATAATAGAGGACCTGACATAGATTGGCACAACTAAGAATATGGGGAACGTTTCGATTGATATGAGCTTAGTTTACTTGCATGGAATGCACTACAAGAAGATATATGAGGCCAGGAAAATGTTGAGCTAAGAACTCTAGAAGAAAGAGAGAGAAAAGGCAAGGAGGTAAAAAGGTGATAGCAAGCGGGCCCCGAAGCAAAGGAATAGCGAGTAGTAGTTACAAAACAAGTCCAACTCCCGACAAAACTAGCTAGTAGAAAGCACAGCCAGCTTCCAAAAGAGCAGAAGGGACCCACCATCATTAGGAGAAGGGAATATGGCAAGAAAGAAGCCAGCACCCAAAGCTCAAAAAAAACAATGGGGACAGAGTGGAGGGACCGAGGAAGGAGCCATATCTAGAGTAGCAAAAAAACCAACCATTTTCTAGTTTAAAGCATACCCCAGGAGCGGGAGGATCGTGCTTGGTCTAAACCAAACCACAATATTTTCAAATTGGACCAGTGAGGAGGGAGGAAGCACCGTGATTGAGCAGACACCCAGCACGTTCATTTGAGCCTTTGCTAACAGGTATTTCGGGAGATGATTTGGATTACCCCAAAAAGAATAGTTATAGGAAGCCTAGAAGAATTTTTTATAGGACACATCGAAGATTGATAGTTGGGAAGAGCCAATCATGAAAACGGGCCACCATGAAAAGGCTCACCAAGGAGCATCATATACTTAAATCAACACGAAGCACACCCACATAACCGCCCTTCCCCCACAAACTGGAAAAAGGTGGAGAGGCCACTTCAAGGAACCAAAGAACAGAGGACATCCAACAAGAAAAAGTAATAGGGCAAAAAGGAAAAGAGAATAGAAGCACCAACAGAGCACGGATAAGAACCACTGAGAGCCCAATGGATGAAGGCCTAGGTTCGATTGCATCGATGCAAGTTGGATACCCCAAGATCCATAAAAAATATTGGCAATTTTGGCATCTTGTCACATAAATTTGGAAATTATGAAGTATAAAAGGAAAATAAGAATGAAGAATCAACAATTGTCAAAAGCAATAATTAGTTACCTCCTTTTAATTTTCAGGGGGGGGGAATAAAAAAAACACTAAAAAATGAAAAAAATGAACATCAAGGGCCAAAGGAGAAAAAAAGAGTACAAGCACTTTGCCCCAAGGGGTGAACCCTCCCTCCTTGGGGTGAAACCCTTTATAAACAAAAAAAAAAAGGAGAAACAAATATGCACCCCAAGGGGGTAAACCCCATCCTCAAAATAACCATTTAAAATTAAACACAAAAAAAAGCTTAGTTAAAAAACTCTCACCAACATTTTCCAGTGCTTTTGCCTCAAGGTGGGAAACCAGTCACCCTCATGGGGGAACAAAAACTTACCCCCAACACCAAGGTGGAAAAAAAGAACCACCCCGAGATCAAGTAAGTTCCTTCAAAAAACACGTTAAAAGCCAACACTTTTTCCCAAAAGGGGCAAAAACCTTATCCCCTCAGGGTTAAACCAATGCCAATAAAATGTGTAGGCCGTTTAAAACATTGAGTGCAAAATAAGCACTTTCACCCCAAAGGAGGGGCAAAAGCTCCATTCACCTCCTTTTGGGGTAAACATATTTAAAAAAAAAGGGAAAATTTAATGAAGGCACCAGGCCCGGCATGGAAAATTCAAACGTAGTTTCACTCTAGAGGATGGGTGAAAGCTTTGGACACCTCTATTTGGAGTGAATGGTGTTTTCTATAGAAGGTGCACTATGACAATTAGATGGAATAATAGTCAACAACATTTTTGCCCCAAGTGAGGGGTGAAAATCTCATTCGCCCCTCCTTGGGGTGAAATGATATGGAGACGTTTCAAGGTGCTAAGGTATGAATTTAAAGCTGATGTTTGAAGCCAAATGAAAGGGGGTAAAACATTAAGAATTTTCCAAGGATGAAGGTGAGTTCACTCCAGTGGGGTATGAAACTCATTATCACTCTCCCGTGAGGCAAGATGATATTCTGGTTGTTCTTCATCTCTGAATTAGATATGGGTGCACACCCTAGAGTTCCATACAAAGACATAGAAGAATTATTCGATGTCGAATTCATGGGACAAATAATTAAAACATCAAAGAGAAAGTGTGCACAGGCATTTTCACCTAGACTTGTTCCAAATAAAATGATTGCTATGTTCTTGGGCAAATTTTATTTTGAAAATCCAAGAAGACTTCGAAGGTTCCCAGACCAAGGAATAATGAAAATTTAATTATTTAAGCAAAGGAGGTTATGTTTCTAGGTTTTATGCTGAAAAAGTGCAATATTAAATGCCAAGAAGAGATTTCGACTATTTCCAAGGCATCATTCACCAATATCACTTAATTCCAAAATAACTTTAATATTCTATGGACTTTCCTAGCAAAAGTAAATTTCCAAGGCACAATGGTGATGTAAATTCAATGACCCAGGTTCCTATTTTCTTTCAGCTCTAATGCATTTCAATGCACCGACCTCTAAGATTGCTACTTTCTCAGGAATCTCACGACCAAAGTTGGATTGCTTCTCCCAAAATAATATTTTTGAGGAGGAAATTCCTCTTGTTGGTTTTTGATCTAGGGATATTTTTTCTTCACATGTATTAAATTAAAGAGGTGGAATCCTCTATAAATACTAGACATTTTTATGTAGCAAAGGAGGACAAACATTGTGCAGAAAAACATTTTGAGTTTTTCGCATAAATATAAGGATGCTTGGCTTCTAATTTAGTGAATGGTTTCATGCATGATTTATTTTTGCTTAATATTTCTATTCATGTTCATGTCTGTGATTGGCTATTTTTTAAATTCTACATCTGGATTTAAATACTTCTAGTGAAGGAGTGGATACTGGAATGACCTTTGGAAGTTATCTTTGCAAACTATAAGTGATTCTTTCACATTTATTTCTAGTATATGCTTCTTCAAACTTAATCTGAATTTTTGCTGCTAGTTTGTCCCCATCCTACATCATTCGGTTTATAACCATATTTCCCATTTCTTTTTACAGTTTCCCATCTATTTCTTATAACTCTAAGCTTAAAACCGATGTAGGATTAGTAAGGGATCCAACTCTCTTTAGATATTGGCTTGAAGGACATTTATCTCCTTCATCCTTTCAATGTTGCCCATGTCTAGGGTGCACATGCGTATGATTTGTATTTTAGGCAGATATTTGACCAATAATTTCCTATAGAGCCTTAGGGTCTAGGGGGACTACTAAGATTTTTTTTTGAATTAGTTAGTGTTACTTCCTCCCATACTAAGAGTAAACTAGATCGCTGATGTTGGTCGTCAAGGCACAAAGTTTGAGGCTCATTCCTAGAAAAATTTATGGAAAAAATTTAGAGTTTCTATCTCATTCCTTCAACCAATGGATCCTATATTTCTATTTCCATGAGAACTCATCCCTCATTTCCTATTTTTCTAACATAAAAGAGACTTGGATTTCCTATTTAATAATCTCCTCTATAAGTCCCAAGAAGCAAATTTGAACATTCACTTTCTCCAACTAGAAATTCAAACCTATCTTTTTAGCCCTCACATCCCTAAACTCCTACTAGTTCCATTCCTTAATTTAAGTTTTGATGAACTGTAATCTCTTGATAAAGCGATACATTTGGATGCCATATCTTGGATATTATTCCCTCCACCACTGAAGAACTAATGTCCCAAAGGAATTATCTGTAAACCACATAAGCTAAAATTTAAATGGTGAGTAATTTCTAGTAGACTATCATAGATCTAGCAAAATAGGCTAGTGGTTTGAAGTTGAATTATTTGGGATAAAATATTTCATAATTACTTCTAGAGAGAGATCAATAGGCATTACAAACTTTTCCAAGTTCACTAGTATGTGTGTAGGTCGTTATTATTTGTTCATCCATTTGATTAATTTGTTATCAAGCTTGAAATCAATTAGGTGGAGATACCTCAAGTTCTCATGCCTTAAATTAGTCATAGTTTATAGTGTTCTCATCCCTCCCATATTTTCATCTAAGAAGAGAATGGTGTTAAAATCCTCTCCTAGGACAATATCATCATTAGGAAACTAGAGCCTAAGGTGTCATATATGGTACCACTACCTCCATTTTTCCTGTATAGCAATTTCTACATATATGTTAATACATAGGAGTTGTTGGTCCTTTTGCCTCCATTATCCCTAAAGTCCAAGTATGCCCTAGCTTCCCATATCTACATGCACTACAAATTACTTTGGATCCCATAGAGAGGATAGCCCACTAAACACTCCTTGAGAGTTGAGAGATCCTTTTTGACCTATAGGTAATAATTTATTAGCCATTGTCTCCATCTCTTCTATTGATAACTTAGTATTCTGAAGAAAGATTAGGTTTTTCTTATTTCTCTAAATAATCCTTCTAATTTCATTGTGTTTGAAGGAAATACCACTTATACCCACATACATTTCATGAAAGAAGTATCATGATAAAATGTGGATTAAGAGTTTGGTGATAGGAGTCCTTTTTATAAATGGGATAAGGTTTACAAAGGAAAGAATATTGGAGGGGAAGGCTTGCAAAATTAAAGGCTTATGAGTTTGGCCTTAGGGAAAAATCTTGGTTGGAGATTATTCAAAGATAAAGGTAAGAGTTGAGTGAAAATTTTACTTCAAAAATATATAGATTCTCTTAATGCAATAAAATTATTCAGGAAATGAACCCTACCTAATGGATCACCAACATGGAATTTCATATTAGATAGTTTGTAATTGGTAGAGAAACATATTAGATGGTCAATTAGTGACAATGATTTTGTAAATTTTTGAATTGATGCTTGATCAAATACTTATCCTCTTATTTTTAATTGTAAATGGAAACCATTGGCTTAGGCATGCATAAATTGTAAAGGTCCAAAGGTCAAAGATTATATAGATGTTACCAACAAATATAGATTATATATTTATATTATTAAGTTAGTTGAATGATAATAACTTTAAAAACTAACATATGAGCTTCAAAATATGCTTCAAGATTTTTATTTACCTATTTTTACATAAAAATATGAGTTAGTTTAAAATTTATCAAAATATGGTGGATACTTAATCAAGTTGGGATATTAATATTTAGAGCAATCTAAATTTTATACTCTTAATGATTTCCTTAGAAGAATGTTTAATCATTAGAGGCCTTCCTAAAGCCTTAACATTCCTTTAGTTAGTAGTCCAAAGTAACATTCTTATAGGAGAGAGTTGACAAAAAAAGAGGATATCATGAACCTTTCACATGTGCCTTGTTTGAGAAGCATCTAGAAACATCATACCTTTTACTTCTTTACCACCCCTTTTCTTACAATATTTGGGGCTTCTTTTAAAAAATATGAGAATATATTGGATAGATCCACTAACATTAAAAGGGTTGATAAAATGTTGTATTAACTATTTTAAAGCTAAATCATTATATATTATGTGAAGAATTGGATAAAAAATAACATTTTGATTGATGTTCATCAACTATTGTTAGAGGTAATATTTTTGAATTGTGAGCATAATGGCTAGTAGATAATGTAGCCAATCATATTGTTTATGGAGTTTATAAAGATAAAAGCCTTAGCCACAAACATGTCAAGGCTCTTTGAAATTGAATACTAAACAAGGTACAATAAGCCAAAGTGTACCTATAACATATCTAGGATTGTGAAGAACAACTTATCAAATTTGAGTTGGCCTTAAAGACCAATCATATGCAAATATTGAGGTAGAATCATAAGGCCATAGATCAATAACTCCAATAGCTAGGTCTATCACATAAACAAATAATATAGGTTTAGTTAATGAATATTCCATTAAAACAACAAACCTTGGAAACTTGCAAGGCCTCCTATAAGAATTCTAAGAGCACAATGAATAAGTTGAAGGATGATACTTCCCAGTTGTTCCAAGTAGGGATTCTAGACCCCCTTTCCAATCGAGGAGATATTGTGCCTAAAGACTAGTATACAAGCCTAATCAAGAAAGAAAAGAAAAAAGTCATACTGGTAAACAAAATTCTCCATAAAATGTAGCAAATAATACTCCAAACATTACTTCAAACATGATATCATTGTTAGAAGGGATTAAATATATTCCTAATATAAAGAAGGACCTACTAAGTTGGGTTATACATAGTGGCTAATCATTGTTAGTTAACGAATATTTGGATTTTTTAAATTTGAAACTGGCTAATACTGGGGATCCTTGATGAGGGTCCATTTACCCCAATTTTATAACAATTTGACCATCTTAAGTTTAAATTACCAACATTACCCCTAATAATAGTGGACCTTCTACATGAGTTTGGACACTATTCACATTGATTTTGAAATTGATTCACCCTAATTTTATAAATACATTTTGGGGTTGACCCCTTACACATAACCCTACTAGTAATAGAAGAATACAAAAATCTAACTACAAAAATGACTCAAATGAACAACATTAAGATTCCTTTTGATGATGAGTCAAAAGTGTTATAGGATCTATCATAGAAATAAAATAAGTACTTCCACAATTTTAGAATTTTATCCAATTACGATGAATTTGTATCCCAATGGATCAATATTTTTAGAGGATCTATCATCAACAAGTTTGAGATCCCTACAAGTCATCTAAAATGTTCTACTAGGTATTATCTTTAATTAGAATTCTTCAAATTGGTGACTAAGAAAAAGTTATGAGGTAAGAAAAAATGAGAAACTCAACAAATAATGGTCAAATTCATAATATTGAGATCCATTAGAGGCCTAGCTACAACCAATTTTAAAACCTTGGACTAAGTATAAATGTTGTGATCCATCGACATAACTTGTAATTTTTCAATAGATTAGCAATTATACGACAAGATGCATGATTCACTGCATAACTGGTGAAGCAAGTGCAAGCTCACACTTTCTAAAGATATGTATTCCAACATGAACTCTAAAAGTGATGTTCTTGTCTTGTAGTTCTTGAAGTACAAATTAGTCAATTTTACTTAGATAAAAATAAGGGTGAAATCCCTACTCTAAATAAAAGCATTGAGCTCATTTTTAAGGATATTTTCTCCATTTTGAGAATAATAGAGCTATGCTTTGTGATCAAACATTTTATTTCTTATATTTTTCTATTGATATAAAAATTTACATGGTGCTTGTTGAGCAAATGTGTTTTTGACCTCTTGACACATGAGTAAATGGTACTTGTAGCATTACCTTCTCACCTCCTATTAGTCCTTTTTTTGTTGATATGTGTTGGATAAATGTTTGATTATATTGATGTTATTTGCTATCTCTAGGTGGTTTGAATGATCATACACTAATCTCGCTATGGTCTTGACCATATTTTACTTCCTTGCACTTTACTTTCATTCCCTGCAACCTTACCTTCTAAAATTTATATTTTTGCACTTAGATTAGTTTAGTTTAGCTAGATTAGTTGGGGAGTCAACCTAAATCTAGAGGTCAAGGGAAATTAAACCTCCCCTCATCCATTAGTTGACATAGAATCACATGCATGAATCCAATCAAATGCTTTCATGGATAAACAATTCTATAATAAGGAGTTTGATAGAATTATCAAGGATGACATAGATTGTTCCTATTTACAATTTTAATATTTAGCATTTTGAACCTCTTTCTTTGAACATTCATTACTATTATAGTATATTATTTTCACTTTGAGGATTAGTTCATCCAATCCCTTGAGGATACTTGGCTTCAATTACTTATGGTTTAAGTGTTTGTTCATAATACCTCTATATACAAAGTGATCACCATATTCCTTAGATGCATTGTATATATCAAATTTACTCCTAAAAACTAAAATTTTAGGTTCATTTTCTATTTAGGTGCTCTCCTTTCTAAGAGATCATTGGGTAATTCTTTTACCTCTTAAAAGATACACGTAATTCTCTCTATATGTTCATGACATAGGACAATAAAATATGTGTGGCCTATTTACTTTGGGGGATGTTAGATCTTCATCATTTCCTCATCAAATACTATTTCATATTGCTCTATAAGAGGATTATTTCTTTCATTCATCATTATCCTTCTTCAAGATCTAGTAGGAAATGACCTCACAATAACAATAGGCTTGTAGATGTGATTAAGATATTTGTTATTACCTATTTGAGATTGTTAAAATTGTAATTGTACTCCATATACCTTAGTTGGCATTATACTTTTCTTGAAGTTCCATTAATCAATTTTAACTTTTTATAACTTTAGTGTCATTTTAAATATCATAAGTCATCTTTAACATATTTAATATTTATTATAACAACTAATCTAACATCCAATTGCGTCATTAGTATCATTAGTACTATTAGGGCCTATCAATCATGAATATTTCCAAATATTTTATTAGAAAAAATATGTGATTGGTCAACAAAATAAAAATCAATCTATCCAAAATTCAGCCCATAGTTGTGTTCCTTCCATATTTTAGAAGTTGATTAGCCCAATTCTCGGATGTTTTTCTTTAATGGTGCTCCTTCTCTCAAAAAAAAAAGTAAGAACAAGATTTTTATTAAAAACTTTGTAGCAATAATTAATCTCATCTTTTAAACTATAGTTTTCTTGTACCAACAACATCATAAGTACGAGGCCCTTATTTAAATCAAAATTAACCTATATTTCTAGACGAGTAAACCCTAGTGTCATTAAATTTGTACCTTTTAAATAATTTTACAATGTTATCTTTTACAAGAATCAGATACACTTCCAAAATAAAATTATGGATGATTAATTTTTACCCATTTACTAATCAACTGAAAGAATGTTTCTATTTTGAGACAGGGAGAACCGTTAGAGAACAACATAAAATTATTGGACCCCAATATTGCCTCAATGCCAAGGCTAATCAAATTTTGGACAAAAATGTATGGTCATACTAAAAAAGATATACAATTTTTTTTTGATTGGTTGATAAAAAGGGTTTTGAAAGGTCTCGAAACATTTTACACAAATACAGTAAAGACAACTATCCAAAAGTGAATTAACTGAAATAAAAACAAACAACCCCAGATGGGAATGAAACATCCAACTTTAAACCATAAATAAGGTGCAGCCAAAAATGAAAAGGAATAAGGGTCCAAACTACAACAACGGTACCCAAAAGAAAATAAAAAACAATTGTAGAAAGCCCAACCAAGATTATAATATTTGGTTCGACGAGGTTCAATCTATGAGCTTATTGGACCACTTCCACTATTCTAGAAATTAGTAGTTTTATTTACCATTCCTTACCACCTAAATTCATGGGTGATAATTGCCTTGTGAAATTTCCACATTCCTTGCCACTTGGGTTCATAGATGATAGTTTCCTTGTGAACTCTCCACATCTCCTCAAAATTACACCAAGATGGATTGCACAAAAGCACATAAGGGAAAAGAGAATATGTGTTGGAATCCATGTCAGACAAACCATGTCTAGCCACTAGGCCCAAAATCAACCACATCAGCACCAACAACCAATTAAAGATTAATATTTATATTTGCATTAGTGTGGACCACAATACATTGAGGGAAATTGTCATACTAGACTTGGAGGTTATCCTATTCAACTCCTTGATTGGCAAGGAGGTCAACAACTTTGTTTACTTCCCATTAAACATGCTGAATTGTAACATGTTGTATGCCTTCAATTATGTTCAATATTTCTTGGACAACGTTGAACATGCTCCAGGCAGGAAGCTAAAATTTGTGGATAACTACAATTACAAATTATTTTATTTTAAATTTTTTTTGTTATTTTTATAAATTACAAATTAAAAAATGTTAATAAAAACTTAGAAATTTAAATAAAATTTGAATGCATTTGATAATTACAAGATATGTTTAAAAACTTATAAACCAAAGCTTGGCATCCCTCTTTTTAAAACCATGCATATCCATTATGATTAATCAAATAAATTAATTGATTCTTCTATTGCTTAAAAGTAGTGTTTAATAAATTAAAACACATTAACACTATGAACAAAAATTGAGGGGGCAGAATGTGATGTTGAGAGGGAAGGGAGCTCGAGGATGTGAAAGAATGCCTGTGAATGGTGATCAAGGGTTGGGGGTTATGACGGGTGATATTGAGCCAGGAGATGGCTTTGTTATTGATCGAGTGGGAGATTCATCGCTGAAAGAAATAAAAGTGAAGTTCGAAGAAGATTTATGAAAGTTATCACATGATAGGTCCCATGAGGACTTGGTAAAACTTGAACATGATGCTTCACTATTAGGTTTTGAAAACCCACTTTTCATTGGTGAATCATTCGAAGAAGACATGAATCTTCCTACTGTGAAAGATTTATCAAAGTTATCGAATGAGAAAGTCTATGCTTCAAAGAAAAAGGTGTTTGGAAGAGGAGATCAACAACTGCATGTGGAAACATGTGAGTACGTTGTTGTGAACTTTGGAAACAAGTGGGTGGACATGGCTGAATAGGTCAGCTCAAAGGTTGCAGCAAATAAGAAAAATACGGATGGTTCTGAAATGGACAACGAGAAGAAAATTTTTACCACTTCTGTCAACAGGGTTCATAAAATTGACCCTACTTTTTTGGTAAGTCTGAGTAAGGTTGTTGCACAACCTACAAAGGATTCGAATATACTTTATTCTAACCAAGCCTCACAAGGTAAGGTTGGGGAAGGTAGGACCTTTGCTGAGGTGTTGAAGGAAGTGCATGAAGGGGACTCGATGATCAAAGGTTTGGATGCTGAAAATTATCATTTAGGAGAAGACAGAGGTAAACTTATTAATTCTAGTAAAGGGTTTGGTCATTTAAATGAAGAGGAACCAAAGGATAATTTGGCCTTGAAAATGGATCATTTGGATTCAGTCATGGCTGATGAGGATTATGAATTGATATTCTTCATTGTTGATTATGATGAGTATAGGATAATTCGAAGGGATCTGGAGGCAAAAGACATCATTCTTTTTTCTTGTGTAGGGTTATAGATGAAGCTGACTTTCATAACTAGATTTGACTTAACTAGGAGGCTAAAATGTTACATGTGAAATCCTATTGGGGTTTGAGTGGATGCTATGTTTTAGTGTTGTTCGAGAGGGAAGATACATCTAGGCATGTCTTGTAGTTTAGCACATGGAATATTGTAGGGTCTACGACTTTTATGCAAACATGGCACCCAAATTTTAATTTTAGGGATACTTATCAGACCCATTACCCCCTTTGGATCAATTTTATGGCGATAAAATTTTAACTCAGGTGCATATTGAAATCAATGGCTCAACATTTTAGAAATATCCTTTTCGATCTGGTAGGGAGTAAGTCTCTTAAGTTCAACCTGCATGTTTGTGTTAAGGTGGATTTGACAAGGAAACTTCCTCAATAGCTCAAAATTATTACTCTAGAAGGTTTTGTGGTTCAAGAGGTAAGATATTTGAATTTACCTAATGCATGTTTTGGGTGTTAGTCGCTATATCATATGATTTGGAATTTCCTGTATAAAAAGAACCAACCTAAGGAGGTGGAAGGAGACACTAAGAAGGAAGAACATAAAAATCAACAGAACAAGAAAATAAAAATAAATATGAGATGGAAGATGGTTTGAATCCTTCGAACAACGCTTCTAATTGCTCTATTGAGTAGCAGGAATGAAAATTTATTCAAAAAATAAGGGATGTCCATGAATCTCCTGTTAAGCCTAATAAATCCATGAGAGAACCAATTTCAGGGGATAACTTGAGTCAGACTCATAGGAGTAGTTCTCCAGTGTCCAGATCTGGGAAAGTGGATAATATTGTTGAGTTTGGGGTTCATGACAAATCTTCTCCAAGTGGTACCCTACAAATAGTAAAATAAAGCATTTATGGGGGAGGGAATCAGTTTCAGGTTCTTGATTCCTTAAGTTCTCAATGAAGTTTGATATTGCTTTATGGAATGTGAGAGGGAAGACTATCCCCACTCATAGGATTTTTGTGATTAGTTTTTTGAAATCAATTTTTATTGATGTAGTTTGTCTTCAAGAAATTAATATTGTTGGGTTTGAGTTGCGTAGCTACTTAAACAACTCTTGGAATGACACTTGGTGGAGTTCTTCTCATCATCAAGGGTATGGAGGTGTTATTTTGGCTATTAGACAATGGTTGACCTCTATTTTACTAGATTGGGGTGAGGACCCCGAGGGGTGTATCATTTGGGCTACTTTTTCTTTGGCTGACCAAATGATCAAAATATGTTCAATGTATGGTCCTAATGCTGCTAATGATTGAGCTCATTTATGGGATTGGATGTAATTTAATCTTCCTGAGACATGTTGATTCCTAGGAGGGGATTTCAATATGGTCGAGTGGGAAGGAGATAGAGAGGGTGGATTGGGTTGCTGCATTAATGGCACATAAAAGGATTTGTGGATGAAATTTAAGGCTACTCTTCAAGTGTTCGACATGAATTTAAAGTAAAAATAGTATGAGTCTGGAATTTGGTTTACTTGGTCAAACAGAAGAGTAGGTGCGAAAAGAATCTTTGCAATACTTGATAGATTTTATGCGGATAACCTTTTTACCTGTGTTGGCAAAGGAAAGAGGCCTGTGGATGTTGATATGGGAGTTACTAGCTCTAACCACACTCCTATTTCTATGTGTGTTCATATTGATATGATTCTTGTTGAGAAGAAAAACTTACCTTTCAAATTGAATGTCTCACATCTTGATTATGCATATTGTAGAGAGTTGATTCGTTGTGTCTAGAATCTAGAGTCAAGACCTTCTGGGAAGGGATGGGTCCCTTGGTGGGATGTTACTATCAAAAGGATGGTTAAATATTTAAGGGGATGGGGGATACTTCTGGCTAGAAAAATGAGGATAAATATGAAATCTTTCATACTGAATCTTGAGGAGGACATGAGAAAGTTGGAAGTTGATCCTTTTAATTCTTCCTTACAAGAAAACGTTGCTGCTCTTGAGGGAGAAATCAGGAAAATCGAAGATTATATTGGTAGAGGAGTGCAAGTGAGAATCAGTCTCCATTGGATGAAGGAAAGAGATGCTTGTATTAAATTCTTCTTCAATTACATTCATAAGAAGCATGCTTCGAAAAATATTTTAACTCTGGAACAAGAAGATTGTACTCATATTGAGGAGGAGGGAGAGTTAAGGGAGATTTTTGGTAATCACTTTAGTAAGATTTTTGTGGCATATAAGAGCACTGTGGATGTTCAACATGCTAAGGAGTAGATTAAATATTACATTCCAAAAAATATTTTCAGCTTTGAGAGTGATCGCATGGCCGCTGATTTTTCCAAGGAGGAATTGTTTGGTGCTTTATCTAGAATGAAGAATGGTAAGTCTCCCGGTTCAGATGGTCTTCCAAAAAATTTTTATAAGTATATGTAGGATTTTGTTTTGGGCTAAATCAAGGTGTGATTAAATTAATCCCCAAAGGAAGCAATAAGGAAAAAATTGGTGGTTGAAGACCTATTACTCTTTTGAATATTTCGTATAATATAGTTGCCAAAGCTTTAGCTTTGAGGCTAAGAGACATTGCTGTCATAATTGTTAGAGAAGAAAAAATTGGGTTTGTGAAAGGGAGATTTATCCTAGATACTGTGCTTTCTATTTAGGAGATGATGGCATGGGTGGAAGAATCTTAGCATCAGACTCTCTTATTAAAAATAGACTTTGACAAAGCCTATGATAGGGTTTATTGGATTTTTATCTTTAAAATGTTGGAATGGCTTAGGTTTAGTAGAGCTACAATTTAGAATATCCATATGCTCTTCTCCTTAGCTTTTTCCAAGGTGGTGGTCAATGGGAGAATTTCAGAAAGTATTTTCAGATCAATCAAGTAGGGTTGCCCTTTGGCTTCATTGTTTATTTTTTCTATGGATGCTTTAGGGTATATGTTGGAAAAAAATAGGTTTAATTGGGCTGATTAGAGGCATCGCTCTTTCGGAGGGACATATTATAAATAGTCATTTTACTGATGACTCTTTTCTTATTGTGCAGCTAGATAGATATTCTATTTTGGATATGCAATATTATCTTCAACAATTTTGTCATGCTTTTGGGATAGTGGCTAGTGAGGCTAAATTAGATTATTGGTTGATAGGAGCTAAGAATATGCCTGGTGGGATTAACATTGGCTGGAGGAAAGTTGATGATGGAGAAATTATTAGGTATTTGGGTATTCCCTTTGGTAGGAGGATTTCCCTCAAATCTATGTAGGATTGGTGCATGGATAGGTTTGAAAAGAAGCTACAGGCTTGGAAAAATAAGATTATGTCTTTTGATGGGAATCTCACTATTGTTAGTAAGATTCTCCAGACTTGTCACATGTATTACTCCTCTTGTTGGCTCCCCAAATTGACTCAATATAGGAGGTTGGAAACTTGCATTAGGATTTTCTTGTGGGTTAATATGGATGGTTCTAGGCGTGTTCCCCTTATTTCCTAGAAGCATTGTACTATTTCTAAGGAGGATGGTTTGGAGCTTTTGGACATTCAGGTTCAAGGTAAATTTCTTGCTTCAAAGTGGATTACCAAATGCCTGGAGGATAATTTTTGCTGGAAGTGATTGTTGAGATATCGGATTCAAAATTGTATCAATCTTGATGGGATTAGTGGGGCTTTCAACTTTGAGGGTATTGTTGGGAATCCTAGTAGATTCAAAATTAGAGGAGGTATCTTGATTAAAAGGATTTGGGAGACCTGGAAAGAGGTTTTTGGAATGGTTAAATGGGATTTTTTTGGGTGATAGGAGAGTTTGGAATCTTTCTTCCAAAGCTATTTGTCTTTGGAAGAAAAATGGTTTGTATGTCGTGGATATGCCTAATCTGCAATGTAAGAGGTTTAGCAAGAAAGGTCTCTTTAAATGGGATAATCTATGGGATGGGAGCGTTAGGAATTTGATTCCTTGGCAATAGTTGCTTGTTAAGTTCAAATTAAAACCTTATGATAAATTCGTTGTTCAACAAATTTAAGTTCTTCTTCCGTATGAGCACCTATAAAAGCTTTTAGGTGGCCTTTCGAATATGATTTGAAAAGACTGGAGATGGAATTATAGGAAACCAATTTTGTGCTTTAAGGTTTCTAAAATTTATTAGATGATGCTTCCTAGTATCCCTCTTGGGGACATATTGAATGGTAGATGGAGTCAAAATTGTACATGTAGGAAATGAAAGAAACAATTGTGTGGAGTTTGGCAATTTAGGGTTTCAATGTAGCTAAAGGTTTTTGATTGGTTGGTGATGATGCAAGGTCTACAAAGCAAATATCGGTTAGTCAAATGGATGCGTATTTTTGATGCTTGCACTAGTTGTGTTCGAAGTGAAACTATTAAACACATATTTTGGGAATTCTTAAGAACAAGAAAGGTTTGGAGAGCAACGGATTGGCTTTATGGCAGTGTTTCTCAGGGTCATCTTAGGTGGAAGAAGATTGTTTTTGGTGACTCACTTGATTGTGCATCTCATAGGAGGGTGTTTTGGCATGTTATCAGGATCTCTATTATTTTTAGCATTTGGAAGGATAGATGCAACTTGGTTTTCAAAAATGAGGAGGCCCCTATTGATGCTACTATTAGTAGAGCAACTAGTTTTTTTCTAGTCAATTTAAGGTTTTTAAGGATGAAATTTTGAAAGACTGCCTTAGCATAGATAAAAGTGCTAGATTTGATTTTTTGCTTTTATTTCGCAAGCTGATGTAATGGCTCTCTATTTTCTACTGATGTATTTTTATCCATTATTTAATATAAAGTATTTATTCAATAAAAAAAAATTATATTATCTATAAAATAAAATGAAAATTTTTAAAATTAATAAAATGTTTAAAAATATATTAAATTATGTTAAAATATGGTTAATATAATATTAAATTAAAATTAATAGCACATAAGCGAAAAATAAAGGTTCCAAAACCTTTTAAAAAGTACAACTGAAAAGTCACAAATGCATCTCACTCACTAGGTTGTGAATCCTATTGATTAAAATCTAAGCAAGTCAAAAACACTAGGTTGTGAATCTAATGATTAAAGCTAAGAAAGTAAAAAAATAGAACATCATGTCAAAAAATACCGTCGTACTAAAAAAAGAAAAAGAAAGAAAATGTCTCAACTAGCATGAATTTTATTCAATGTAAATGTATTTTTAGGATGACTGCCAGTAAACAGTCTGTAAGATGAAGAGTTAAAATCCTAATATTTTAGGAAAGTAGCGAGAAATCCTAATGTAAGTTGAAGAGTAAAAAATTTAATATAAGTTGAAGAGTAAAAATCCTAATATAAACCTGAAATGAAAATTGGCAAGAAGAAATCTAAAGATAAAGCAATCAAATCTTCTTGACAGCCAAAACAAAATCTTGCCTCAATGCCAAGGCAAGTTACTTCCTATATAAGGGGTTGTTTTCATTCCATTTCAACATAAGCAAATTTAGAATTTGCAAAGGTTTGAAACTTTGTAAACCTCGTCATGGCTGACAAAGTTTTTAATGGGTTATAACGTTTTTTTCTTTTGTTTTTTTGGTAATAAAAGTCTTCATTTGTAAGTTAACCCAAAACCTATTATAATATCCAGCCTTCTGCTGAGATTGTATATCCTAGTCATCCTTGAAACTTTCTTACCAAAACTTGTGTTGAATCCCCTTCAACACCGTATTAACAAGGTACACCTATACCTAAACATAACTGTAAACATTACTTTTGTTATTGACGGCGATTATTATGATTTCATCTGGAATACGTGGTGGTATGTATAAATTCAAAAAAATAGACTAATGCTATTATTATTATTTTTATTTGTTATTTTAACTTTACATATTTATGTTTGGAATGGAGCTATAGTAGCCAATTCTTTTGTATCTTCAGTATACCCAAAAATAAATTACTCTCAATTATGAGCATCGAGTGAGTGTCACAAATGTAATCAGATTCCTAATTGCATGTGTTCATGTGATCCTCCTAATAATACTAACTACCACTGAATGAAGATGTTCTGTAATTATTGTAATGATGTATTATTCATTTTCAATATTACAATAAATAAATTCAAACCAGTTTAACACGAGTTATTGTATATGATTTTAGAATGTACCTTGTTTTGAGGATGAAGAGAAGTTTTTTGGTTTTGACAAAGTGGTGATGTGAGGAGGTAAAATCTCATTTATTATTTTAAATATGTGATGTTAAAAAAAAAATAAAAATAAATAATTGATAGAGATGAGATAAATCTTTCTATATTATTTCTATATGTTTATATATATTTTTATTTGGTTAGTGTGAGAAACCCCACATGGTTGAGCAATTTCCTCTTAACTATGATCCCTCAGATGAGAGCCCTGCTTATCAATAGTGAATTTAACATGCACCAACCCCCTGACACACTCGCCCATAGGGAACACTATCTCCCCTGAGACATTTATATATGTATCTAATTTTTAAGGGAAAAAATTAAGTTTATGTATAGTCATTAAGTTGCTAAAACGCCATTACGTAGTTATAATGTGATACCAGTAGAGTTACTTGTTTCTGTATATAATCCATTAAAAAAAGTATCTTTATTAATAATGATTTTGTTGGATATTTTGAGTAGTTGAATTGTCATTGATGTCAAGAGTAATTTTCATTGAGCAGTGCAAGAAGAAGCGGTTCTACAAGTAATTTTGTTGTCATTGATGTCAAACAAGTTTCTCCAGTGGTATTCAGTAAGGCAAAGGAGAAGGTCTAATATTATAATATTTAATATTATAATATCCAGGGTTGATTCATGGAATTTAAATGCAAGAAGGTGTCACCTTATAAGAGCCTTAAAAAACCCATGTGGCAGTTTGAAATTATTTAATTTTAAATTATTAAACCTAAATATTAAAATTTAAAATTAAATAATATTTATTTAAGGCCCAAAGTTATTTAAATTCGAATTTTAATAAATTTGAATTTATGTCGATGTTGGAGAAACATTTGGATGGCATATATATAATACCAAAAACTTTGGCATTACCATTATCCTGATGAACGATTTCCAAAATGTGCAAAAGAGAAAGGTTCGTGAAATTTGCATGTGTTTTAGCGTCGAAGAAGAGGACAAGTATAAGTGGGGACAAAGAAATATTCTCAAAGCCCCTGTAGTCCAATTGGTAGCTAGCAACTATTTTAGAGCATTCGGGAAACGTTGGATGCAAGTTCAAACCATGCGCGGTCTGTTTTGGTGAAGAGGATGATAGTTTTTCATTGAGACACACAAGCAACAGGAATTCAAAGGTGGATTGACGCCTTTTGATTTATGTGGAGCCACACAACTCAATTCGTGGGTGCGAGCACTACAAAAGTGCTTGGGGGAGAGTCATTAGCAGCTCAAATCCCACCAAGGCCCTTTTAGGAAGCATAATAAGGTATGGGCTTTGTTTGATGGTTGGATTTGCAAGTAAAAAATTAAAGGGGAAAATATTTTTATTTTCTAAAGTTTTATTTTAAGTAAATTTTTAGCATAAATACTTTGGTTTATAAATTATATAAGGGAGTTAAAAGGGGTATGCAAAACGTTGATTATTGCAGTGAATTTTTAAGTTAAGAAGTTATAAGGTAGTGAGGGAATTTATTATTTTTGATTTTGAAGGTTGTTCAATATTATTTTAAAGTTGGAGAAATAAGGTATATTTAAGGTTAATTATTTTTAATTGTGAGATATCTTGAGGGAGTGTTAGAGTGATATTTTATGATCTAATCTTGTGATTGGCAAAGTGAGTGGTTATGATTAAAATAAGTGTTTAAGGACAATTCTTCATCAAACAAGAGGTAAGGGCACATTATCCTAAAGAGTGATTGTTGAATGTTATGAATGTCAAGTTGGAGTGAAAAGGGTTATTTTTGTGAGTATTGTTGAGAGTGATGGTTAAAGGTTTTTTGAGTAAAATTTTGCTATAAAACCTTGTTTGATAAGCATTATTGAGTAATCCAACATACTTTATTGTTGAGTACTTGAGTAATAACTTGTGAACTATCTTGAATGAAAAGAACATGAGTATCATTTTTATGTGAATGAGAGAACATCTTGAGTTATGATTGAAGTTCCATGTGAGAACACTGAATGAAACATTGTCTTAGGGTTTTAAAAGCAAGTTGGTTTCATTGATTAAGTTGATTGAGTTAGAGTGGTTGAAGGTGTTGGTGTGAAAGTTCAAGTTCTATGAAACATTCATTCCTCATTCTAAACTGAGTTGAGAAATAAATTGAAAGTGATTGAGTGTGAAATATATTGAGTCTCTAACCATTCTCTATATGTTTCTAAGAGTTGCAAAGTGAAATTGAAAGTGATTGAGTGTGAAACATATTGAGTCTCTAACCATTCTCTATATGTTTCTAAGAGTTGCAAAGTAAAATTGAAAGTGATTGAGTGTGAAACATATTGAGTCTCTAACCATTCTCTATATGTTTCTAAAAGTTGCAAAGTGGAATTGAAAGTGATTGAGTATTTGAGTGTGTGAAACATATTGAGTCTCTAACCATTCTCTATATGTTTTTGAAGTTGAACAAAAGGGTATTTTAGAGTGATTGAGTGGTTGTTGTGAAGTGAGTAACATATTGAGTCTCTAACCATTATCTATATGTTACTGTGAAATATGAATTTATTTGAAAGATATTTTCTGTGATAGATTGAGTTTATTTGAGTAAGCAAGTTTACAATTGTGTTAAAGATCTTTTGTAAAATCTAGTGGTAGATTTGAGTAAGTCCTAGTGTGGACTTAAGGATAGATTTGTGTGAGCTTTTATGGAAGCTTACAATCAGAGATTGGATAAGTTCTAGTGAGAACTTGTTGAGCTGATTTGAGGTAAGTCTTAGAAAATACTTGAGAGAAGATTGAACAAGTTCTAGTAAATACTTGTTGAGTAGACTTGAGGTAAGTCTTAGAGAAGACTTGAGAGTGGATTGGACAAGTTCTAGTAAGGACTTATTGAGCAGATTTGAGGTAAGTCTTAGAGAAGACTTGAGAACAAAGTGGACAAGTTCTTGAGAGAACTTATGGACAAATTTGAGATAGGCCTTTGAGAAGACTTGCAAGCTGAGTTTATTGATTTGTTCAAACCTTAAGTTAAGGTTTGGGATAGATCTAGTAGAGGTGACTTGTGATTTATCAGGGTTTGTGATAAATCTTGAAGATAGATTAAGGATATATTTTGGTACAGATATAAGAACAACTTTGTACCAGACCAAAGATAGATATTGAGTAGGTTTTTTGCTAGAACAAAGGATTGAATTTAGTATAGAACAAGATAGATATCAAGCAGATTTATGCTAGACTAAAGGACTGTGTTTAGTGTAGATTTGAGATAGATATTGAGTAGAGATTTGGAGATAATAGGGAAGAGGACATGAGTCTTTAGTGGATAGAGATCCATTAGCTAGGATAGATAGGACAAAGGTCTTCAGTGGAGAGATCCACATCCTAAGGCAGTGGAGGTAGTTGTCTTCTAGAGGTTCACCAATCAGAGCAAAGGGGGAGGTGTTCTCTAGTGGATAGAGATCCACAAACCAAATTAGGATATTGGTGTCTCTTGTGGGTTGGTGACCATAAAAATGATTAGGGTATTGGTGTCTCCTTTGGATAGAGATCCGTAAATATTGTAATAGGTAAAGGTTTCCCAAGATATTTGTTGAGAAAGTTTTAGTGAAAGATTTTCTCCATTGAGTATCCCACATTGGGTGAACCATGTTAAGTTGGTGTCTCTATTGTGTGTGGTGATTTGTGCATTGATTTCATTACTTCGACTGATATTGTTATTGATACATTGTATAGTATTGATTATGAAAGAAAAAATAAAAAGTGGTCTTATATTGTTCACCCCCCCTCTCAATATAATCTTGTGTTCTTCAATTGGTATCAGAGCAAGTACCTTCAAAAGATTTTAACAACTTGAAGAAAAATATTATAAGAACACAAATGGATTCTAAGAGTGTATCCTCATATAATTTAGCACCAATTTTTTATGGGAGCGATTATATATTTTGGAGTATGATAATGAAGATTCACCTTATGGCACTTGGTAATGAAATATGGGAAGCAGTTGAAAATGGATACACACCACTAGCTACTCCACCTATAGAAACCTACAAACAAAGATGGTAAGCTCCTACATCACTATAATTCAAGAGCAATGAATGCAATTTGAGAGGTTTGAATAGAACAAAGTTTATACAGGTTATGCACTGTAAATCAACAAAAGAAATTTGGGATAAGTTGCAAGGCATATATGAAGGAGATAAAAAGGTCAAAAAGGCAAAATTGTGAAATATCAAAGGACAATTTGAATACCTAAAAATGAAGTATGATGAAAACATTAGTACTTACCTACTTCATGTATATGAGGTTGTTAACGCCATGCAAGGTCTTGGACTTGAAGTTCAAGAATCTGATGTTTGTGATAAGATTTTAAGGTCACTCCCAAAAAGGTTCAATGAAAATATTTCAGCTATAGAAGAGTCAAAATATGGTGATCTCTTGACAAGGGATGAGTTACTTGGAATTATTATAGATTTTAATATGATAATAAAATAGGAACCTAATATTCAAAAGTAAGCAACCTTCAAATCCATTAAGAAGATAAAGGGTAAAAATTTAGATTCAAGCAATGAGCTATCCAGTGATGAAGAAGTAAATTATGGTAGAAGGAACAAGGATCCAAGAAGATTTAAAGATACAAAATTTGTTAGATGTTTCAATTGTAGAAAGTATGGTCACTATGCATTTGATTGTCAAGAAGCTAGAAATAATAATGATGAAGAAAAAAAAAATTATAAGGACATGGATTCAAAAAATACAGGTACCAAAAGAAAATTAGGGATGGTCAAGGCAAGCAAGGAAAGAGATTCTTATGAAGATAGAAGAAGAGTTACTATGCAGAAAAGGCAAGTAAGTACTCAAGTGATAGTGATAATAGTTCCTCAGATAATGATAAAGATGAACCTCTATTTTTGGCAAAATAAAAAAGTGATTAAAAGGTCACGAATAATCCTCAAGTGTTTTAGATGTGGTAATTTTGGTCATCTTGAAGATTGTTGTACAAAGAGTGGTTTCAGTTTCAGTGATAATGAATATGAAGATACACTTGAAGGACCAGAAGAGAATATCCTAATGGCATTAGAAGGAGAAGGAGGTAATCCTATAAAAGATGAGTCAGAAAAGAATGAAGATATTTTCAAAGGTAAATAAATAGAGGAATAATCAAAGAATGGAGGAGTTGACCTTGAAGGTGAACTTGTTCATGCCCTTGATGCATTAAGGGACATAAGAAAGTGAAACTCCAAACTTAAGCTTAAATTTCAAGAATGTGATGAAGCAAAATGAAAGTTTATAGAGGATCTAACCAAATCAATAGCTAAGATAAGAAGACTCAAAGAGAAATTAGAAGCAAAGATTTTAGAATGTGAAAGGTTAGAATAGGAAGTAGCTTCACTAAGAAAGGAAGTGAAAGACTCTAAGGATAAGATACACAAATTTGGAAGAAGATCAAAAAAATTGGATAAGATCATCAAGACACAAAAATATAGATCAAATAAGACAGATATTGGTTTTGAACAGGTGCAAAAGAAACAAGGAGAGGAGTCAATCTCAAGTTCCAAAGAAGAAGAAGCTTCAGAAGAAGATAGTGTAAGAGAGAGTGAGACTTCTGAGGATGAGTTTGACAACATAAATTTCAACAAAAGTAACAATGCACAAAATAGGAGCAGATGGAATAGTAACCAACACAGGGTAAAAGAGACTAAGAGACCAATGAGGTCAAGACAAGGTAGTTTCAATGGATGATGCTTCTCATGTCATAGGTTTGGACACAAAGATTCTCAGTGCAAGACACATGAAAGATAGAAATTTGGAGGCTTCAGGAACATACAAATTTTTCAAGGGTATTGCTACTCTTGTAATTAGTTTGGTCACAAAGCAGTAAATTGCAGGGTTCATGACAAGAATAGATATGGCTTCACCAGAAGAAATCCTAGGACATTTGCACCTCCAAGGAATAATAATATTAAGTGTTATAAGTGCAACAATGATGGACATACAATAAAGTGGTGTAGAGTAGAAATTATAGAGACAAGGAGGAACATGAATATTTAGAGAAATTAGAAGGAACAAAAGGAGAAGAAAGTGGACAAAGGCAAATATCAATGCTTGATGGGAGTAGAAATACTCCCACCCCAAAATTAACCACCTCAAGAGAAGGTGTGGGAGAGGCTAATCTAAGAGACTCATTCTTAGCCCCGACCACCAAAGGTGACCCTTTGCCATTGATGTCAAAGGGGGAGAGATTTAAGTAAGGGGGAGATATTTGAGTTAGAAGGAAAGCATTGAGTTAGGGGGAGTAGTTTCCTAGGGGGAGCAGAACATAAAAAGGTTAAGAAAATTGTAACAGGTAATTGGGTTACCATAAATGACAAAGGGGGAGATTATTGGATATTTTGAGTAGTTGAGTTGTCATTGATGTCAAGAGTTAGTTTCGGTGAGCAGTGCAAGAAGTAGTTTCACAAGTAGTTTTTTTGTCATTGATGTCACATAGGTTAATGTCCTCCAATGGTCTTTAGCAAGGCAAAGGAGAAGGTCTAATATTATAATATCCAAGGTTGATTCATGGAATTTAAATGCAAGAAGGTGTCACCTTATAAGAGCCTTAAAAAACCCATGTGGCAGTTTGAAAGGTTAAGAGTTTAATTATTTAATTTTAAATAATTTAACCTAAAGGTTAAAATTTAAAATTAAATAATATTTATTTAAGGCCCAAAGTTATTTAAATTTGAATTTTAATAAATTTGAATTTCCACTGATGTTGGAGAAACATTTGGATGGCATATATATAATGCCAAAAACTTTGGCATTACCATTATCCTGGCAAACGATTTTCAAAACGTGCAAAAGAGAAACATCCATGAAATTTGCATGTGTTTTAGCACTTAAGAAGAGGATAAGTATAATTGAGGTCAGAGAAATATTCTTGAAGCCCCTATAGCCTAGTTGGTAGCTAGCAGCTATGTTAGAGCATTCAAGGAATGTTAGACATGAATTCAAATCATGTGCACTTTATTTTGGTGAAGAGGAGGATAGTTTTCATTGAGGCACACAAGCAGGAGGAAGTCAAAGGTGGGTTGACACCTTTTGGTTCACATGGAGCCATGCATCCTAGTTGGTGGGTGCAAGAACTATGAAAGTTCTTTGGGGAGAGTCATAGATAGCTCTAATCCTGCCAAGGCCCTTTTGGGTAGCATAATAAGGTGTGCGCTTTGCTTGGTGGTTGAATTTGCATGCAAAAAATTAAAGGGGGAAAATATTTTTATTTTCCAAAGTTTTATTTGAATTAATTTTTTTGCATAAATACTTTGGTTTATAAGTTATAGAAGGGAGTTAAAAGGGGTATGCAAAAAATTGATTATTGTGGTGAATTTTAAGTTGTTAATGAGTTATAAGGTAGTGAGGGAATTTATTATTTCTGAGTTTGAAGGTTGTTGAATATTATTTTAAAGTTGGAGAAATAAGGTATATTTGAGGTTAATTATTTTTAATTGTGAGATATCTTGAGAGAGTGTTAGAGTGATAATTTATCATCTAACATTGTGATTGGCAAAGTGAGTGGTTATGATTAAAGCAAGTGTTTAAGGATAACTCTTCATCAAACAAAAGGTAAGGGCACATTATCCTAAAGAGTGATTGTTGAATGTTATGAATGTCAAGTTGGAGTGAAAAGGGTTATTTTTGTGAGTATTGTTGAGAGTGATGGTTAAAGGTTTTCTGAGTAAAATTTTTCTATAAAACCTTGTTTGATAAGCATTGTTGAGTAATCCAACATACTTGATTGTTGAGTACTTGAGTGAGAACTTGTGAACTATCTTGAATGAAAATAACATGAGTATCATTGTTATGTGAATGTGAGAACATCTTGAGTTGTGATTGAATTTCCATTGTGAGAAAATTGAATGAAACATTGGCTTAGGGTTTTGCAAGCAAGTTGGTTTTATTGATTGAGTTGATTTAACTAGAGTGGTTGAAGGTGTTGGTGTGATAGTTCAAATTCTATGAAACATTCATTCCTTATTCTAAACTGAGTTGAGAAAGAAATTGAAAGTGATTGAGTGTGAAACATATTAAGTCTCTAACTATTCTCTATATGTTTCTAAGAGTTGCAAAGTGAAATTTAAAGTGATTGAGTGTGAAACATATTGAGTCTCTAACAATTCTCTATATGTTTCTAATAGTTGCAAAGTGAAATTGAAAGTGATTGAGTGTGAAACATATTGAGTCTTTAACCATTCTCTATATGTTTATGAAAGTTGCATAGTGGAATTAAAAGTGATTGAGTATTTGAGTGTGTGAAACATATTGAGTCTCTAACCATTCTATATATATTTTGAAGTTGAACAAAAGGGATTTTGAGAGTGATTGAGTGATTTTTGTGAAGTGAGTAACATATTGAGTCTCTAACCATTCTCTATGTGTTACTATGAAATCTGAATTGATTTGAAAGAGGTTTTCTGTGATAGATTGAGTTGAGTTGAGTAAGCAAGTTTGCAATTGTGTTAAAGAGCTTTTGTAAAATCTAGTGGAAGATTTGAGTAAGTTCTAGTGTGGACTTAATAATAGATTTGTGTGAGATTTTGTGGAAGCTTACAATAAAATATTGGACAAGTTCTAGTGAGGACTTGTTTAGAAGATTTGAGGTAAGTCTTAGAAAATACTTAAGAGCAGATTGGACAAGTTCTAGTAAGGACTTGTTGAGAAGATTTGAGGCAAGTCATAGATAAGACTTGAGATCATATTGGACAAATTCCAGTAAGGACTTGTTAGCAGATTTGAGGCAAGTCTTAGAGAATACTTGAGAGCAGAGTGGACAAGTTCTTGAGAGGAATTTTTGATAGATTTGAGATAGATATTTGAGAAGACTTGCGAACTGAGTTGATTGATTTGTTCAAAACTTGATTTAAGGTTTGGGTTAGATCTAGTAGAGGTGACTTGTGATTTATTAGACTTTGTGGTAAAGCTTGAAGATAGATTGAGGATAGAGTTTGGTACATATCTGAGGATAGCATTGTACTATACTAGAGATAGAGATTGAGCAGGTTTTATGCTATACTGAAGAACTAATTTTAGTACATAACAAGACAAAGATCGAGCAAATTTGTGCTAGATTGAAGGACTGTATTTAGTGCAACTTTGAGATAAATATTGAGCAAATCTTTGGAGGTGATAGAGTAGAGGACAGGAGTCTCTAGTGGATAGAGATCCATTAGCTAGGATAGAGAGGATAGAGGTCTTTAGTGGAGAGAGATCCACATCCCAAGGTAGTGGAGGTAGTTGTCTTCTAGAGGTTCACCAACCAGAGCAAAGAAGGATTTCTCTAGTGGATAGAGATCCACAAACTAGATTAGAATATTGGTGTCTCCTGTGGGTTTGTGCCCACAAAATTGATTAGAGGATTGGTGTCTCCTTTGGACAAAGGTCCATAAACATTGTAATAGGGAAAGGTTTCCCAAGAGACTTTTTGAGAAATTTTTAGTGAAATATTTTATCCGTGGAGTAGTCCACATTGGGTGAACCACGTTAAATTGGTGTCTCTATTGTGTGTGGTGATTTATGTATTGCTTTTATTACTACTGTTGATATTGCTATTGATACATTGCATAATATTGATTGTGAAAGAAAAAGTAAAAAGTGGTCTTATACTATTCACCTCTCCTCTCAGTATAAGCTTGTGTTCTTCAGATTTTTTATCTAAATTTTGTTTAGATAAATTAAAATAGAATATATATTATAAAAAATTAGGAAACATATGATTTTACCTCTATACAAAAGTTTGACCTTATTAGTAATAAAATTTTAAATTTTATTATGTAAATTTTGTTTAGATACATTAAAATAGAATATATATTTTAAAAAATAGGATATATATGATTTTACTTGTGTATAATTTTTTTTATGAATATTTTATTTATTTATTTTTTATTGTATATGTATGTGTTTGAAGCTAAAAATTGTTTAATTATAAGTAACAAAAAAATATCTCATATTTTACACTCATTTATCAAGATAAACCTATCTATTAGTGTGAGCCAAGAATGAGTGTGAGCTAGGAGCAATAGGAAGTGTGAGTAAGAAGTAATAATTGTGAGTAGGAAGAGGAATTATGAAGGAAAGTGTAATCAAGGATTGGGCACCACTTCTTTTTCTAGATCCTAGGTGAAACTCAAAAACTAAAGGATTTATGTAAAGAAAATCTAGATAACATGGCAAAATGGCATTTTCAAAAGTCCTTACTAGAAGTAAGGATGTAAATCTATGGAAAAACCTTTCCACATAGTAGATACTACACCAAAAGTGATTATCAAGGATGAGATAATTGAGCATGATATAATGGTTCTTAAAACCAAAGGGTTAATATGTAAGTTCCATGGTTTTTTTGGAGATTCAAAGTTGGATCAAGTGTATCTGTGGTTTTTTCCTCATTATCTTCTTCAATTTAGAAGTAAGAGGACATTGGTTTAGGTGTAAATATATATTATATTTAATACAATAGAGAGAAATTTTTTGTGGAGATAAACACTATTAAAAGACTTATATGTAGATTAGGTCTTTTGGACTTTCTTATCAAATCATCAATTAAAAAGGATTTAAAGAATATTGGTAATTCTCTAGGCAGGTTCATATAGGATAAAATAACTATTAAGAAGATAAGGCATGTTGTATACACTTGAAAATCTATTGCCATGAATAATTTAAAACCTTTGCCACATTCCATTGAGATTAAATCTAAATCAAGAAAATGGGATCAATAAGTGGATTATAAAATTATTATTTTCTAATGTTGCAAATATCATGAATGAAGAATACAAGCTTCTACTGAGAGGGGGGGTGAATAGTATAATATCATTTTATACTTTATTTCCAAACCAATATCAATTAATGTCCTTAATTGCAATAACCAAATATAGCAGTGTGCATTAATAACTTAGATAACAATAGTAAGCAAGAGCACAAGTCACCATACACAATTGAGACATAAGATTTAACGTGGTTCCCCCAATGTGGGGTACTCCACAAGATAATCTCATTATAATATTTCACACAGAAATAAGGATCCTTATCCAATACAATGATTTCTTTGATTTTCTCAAATCTAGGCAATAACAAGCTCACATAGAACTTGTCCAAATTTGCATAACAAGCTCACACAGAACTTGTCCAAAACTGCTCAAAATGCTCACACAGAACTTGTCCAATTTTTTTTTATCTTCTCAAAGCTATGAAATAACAATCTCATACATAATTTGTCCAAATTTTCTCAAAAAGCTCACACAGAACTTGTCCAAATTTCTTTGATCTGCTCAAAGCTATGAAATAACAAGCTCACACAGAACTTGTCCAAATCTGCATAACAAGATCACATAGAACTTGTCCAAAACTGCTCAACAAGCTCACACAAAACTTGTCCAAATTTCTTTGATTTGCTCAAAGCTAGGCAATAACAAGCTCACATAGAACTTTTCCAAATCTGCATAACAAGCTCACACAAAACTTGTCCAAAACTGCTCAACAAGCTCACACAGAACTTGCTCAAATTTGCTCCAACAAGCTCACTAATAACTTGTCCAAATCTACTCTAGCAAGCTCACTAAGAACTTGCTCAACTCTACTCAATAGGATCACTTAGAACCTCATCAAAATTTGTCCTAAATTTATCCACAAATCTGTCTAAAACTATTCGCAAAGCTGTCCACAAAGCCTTCTCAAAGGCTCAATCAATCATACACAAATTGCCATAAATATGTCTAGAAATCTATCCCAAAGGCCTTCTCAAAGGCTCAATCAATCATGCACAAACTGCCACAAATTTGTCCAGAATTCTATCCCAAAGGCCTTCTCAAAGGCTCAATAAATTATACACAAACTGCCACAAATCTGTCCAAAAATCTATCACAAAGATCTTCTCAAAGGCTCAATCAATCATACACAAATTGCCATAAATTTGTCCAAAAATCTATCCCAAAGGCCTTCTCAAAGGCCCAATAAATCATGCTCAAGTGGTACTCAAATCTCATCCAAAAATATATGAATGCAAG
>JAQPPZ010013216.1:0-59841 GCA_028583015.1 Wollemia nobilis
TCACTTCAAACTCAAATAAATTTACAAGTCAAAATGAAAAGGACATTTGGTATATTGATTTAGTGTAAGTCATCACATGACAGAAAATCTATAGTGGTTTGATTGTCTTGAAGTCGCTAACAATTATAGGTTGAGAATTGCACATGGGAAATTCTATCACATACATGCATATGGGTGTGTAACACCTAGTATATCATTTCCAAATTTTCTACTACATAATGTAATGTATATTCTTTGATTATCATCTAATCTTATTTCAATAGCAAATATAATAGAGAGCAAAAGGATAGTTGATTTCATATACATAAATGGAATTAATGTGTCTCATTATAAATAAAAATGATATTGAAGCTACTAGATCAATCCATAGAAATATATATTCTCTAGATTCTATCAAAAATTCACAAGATATTGTTGTGTTTCAAAATAATACTAATGCATTTTTTGAGGAATAGATTAGAGAGAATGAAGAACCTATATATCATAAAAGTAGAAGAAGAAATACAAGGTGTTGGAAATTTTGAGTAGATGAGTTGTTATTGATGTCAAGAGTGAGTGGTCATTGATTTCAAGCTTGCAGAACCAGTGAGTGGCAGTTTCAGTGGGCAGCATCATTTTTAGATTCTCCAATCAGTGCAAAAGGAGAGTCTGTTTTCAGTTGATCAAGTTTGGCTCCAGGAGGTCAAGATGAGATCCAAGGTGAAAAGAAGAAGCCCATGCAAATAATATTATAATAGTTATTTATAATATTATACAAGGAAGATTAAATTAATTAATAAAATTTTATTAAATTAATTTATTAATTAATTTACTTAACTTTATGTTATTTAAATTAATTATTAATTGATTTTAATATTAATTATATATTAATTTATGTTAATTTTAAATAACCCTAAGGTGGGTTATTAAGTCAAAATTTGAAATTCAAATTTGACCATCGAGCGCCGACATGGGGAGAAAATTAATCAACGTGTATATAAAGGGGACTCCAACACCTTAGCCAAAATAATTCAAGCATTCGATTTAATCTCCAAGCAATTCTGAATTGTGCGAATCATTCGATGAGATAGATAAGGGTTTAATTGGTGTTTAAAGGACCAAGTGGTAGGCGAGGATTTATTACTCACCTTAGAAGGCACCTTGTTCACCAAGCACAGGTAGTGCAGTTGGAAACTTTGGCGAAGGCAAGGCGCTATTGCAGCACGTGGCGGAGGTTCGAATCCACGGTAGAGTGTTTTGTTTTGAAGGCATCAATGGTGATCAAAGGTACCAAGAGAAAGGAAGCTTTCCTTCCTTATCGTGGGCGCCTATAGCCCATGCAATGGGCACCAAAGCGCTAAGGCGCTTGGTGCTTGGGGAGACAACAATTTGAATCATACTGAAACTCTTTTTGGGTAAAAGACAAAGGTATGCATTAGTTGGGCACCAGAATTTTCGAAAAGACTATAGTTGAGCCATTAAAATTAATTTTTGCATAAGTTATTTGGTTTTTAAGATTTTAAGGGGAATTATAAGGTTGATGCAAAATAATTTGGTGGTGATATTTGCTTTAGTGTTTGAAAAGGGTAATAAGGTGTTTAAGAAAGGTTGTTTTAGTTTTTAGTGGTATTGGATATTATTTTAAGTTGGATATTATAAGGTGTATATAAATAATTATTTTTATGTATGATTTGATGGATTCTAATTTCAAGAAGAAGCAATAAGGTGTAGTTGAGCTTTGATTATTTTTGTGACTAAGGAATATTTTGAGAAGTGTTAAGAGTGAATATTTTGTCATCTAACCATTGAAATTGGAAAGAAGGAAATTGTGATTGAGATAGGTTCTCTAAGGGTACTTCTACATCAAACAAAAGGTATGGGCACATTTTCCTAGTGAATGGTTATTGAATATTGTGAATGCTAAGTTGGAGTGAAAAAGGTTTTTCTGAAATAAAGAGTTGTTGATAAAACCTTGTTTGATAAGCATTGTTGTTGAAGTGATTAGTTTTGTGAGGAACTTGAACTAGGGTTTGCAAATATCATGAGTATTATAGTTATGTGATATTAGCATTGTTGTTGAAGCAATTGATTGAGTGAGGAACTTGAACTAGGGTTTGCCAAGATCATTAGTATCATTGTTATGTGAGATTGATTGATAAGCATTGTTGGAAATATTTTTGTGAATGTTCATAAGTTTGGACTAGGGTTTGTGAGCAAGGATTATTTCATTGAGTGATTGGTTGAGTAGAGTTGGTTGAGCCTAGTCAAGTGGATGTGTTGTGATATTTTAAGTTCTATAAAACAAATTGTTCTATATTCTGAATTGATTTGTGAAAGAGGTTGAGTGTTGATGAATGTAAAACATATTGAGTCTCTAACAATTCTCTATTTATTTCTATGATAAAAGAGAGATTTAAAGTGATTGAGAGTTTGTGAGTGTGAAGCATATTGAGTCTCTAACAATTATCTATATGTTTCTATGGTAAGAGAAATTTAAAGTAATTGAGCATTGTGGTGAATGTGAAGTATATTGAGTCTCTAAAAATAAAATCCATTAAGATAAAATATAAATTAATATAATGGGATCAACAAGTAGATTATGAAAATTTTGCATTTCGTTTCCATAATTGTTATGAGGTTGGCCACATTGCTAGAGTTTGCAAAGTGAAAACTATAAAGAAAGAAACACAAAATTCTAGACATGAGATAAACTTCAAGATAAAGCAAGGAAGTCATATAGTAATAAAAGCTAGATTAGATCAAGGATATTCAACTTTGAAAGAAGAGGCAAAGAAATTCTATCTCCTGTATCATTTGGTAAGTTTATAAGGAATTAAAGGTGCAAAAGAAGATATGGAGAGAAATCCTAAAAAAAAGACAACACAAGAGGTCAAGTTTATTGCAGGTAAACCATCCTCATTTTCCTCAAGTAGTATAGAATCCTCCCCAAGTAATAAGAGTGAAAGGGATGAATATGTTATCCCTTACACTTTAAGGTTTCAAGAGCAACATAACAAAAAATGAGGATGGACGAAACCCTTAATAATTTAGGTTTTTTAGAGCAAAATAAGAAGGTAATGGCTACAAAAGAGTATTCTTGCACTTTAGAATTTCTAGGTTAACATAAATAAGAATTTGCTTTTGAGATTATTCCTTGCACTTTAGATCCTTCAGAATAAGGTAAAGCTAAAGATGATAAGTCTTACTATGAGTAGTGTGATAAGATTGAAGAGATTGATGAAGATGAAAGTGTTATTGGAAATGAAAAAAATAGAGGAATACCCAAGAAGCAAAATCAAAGAGAAAAAACCCAAAGGGATATTGATATGGGAAAACAAAAGTAAACTTCGCAAATGCTAACAAGAAGTGGGGCTAAACCCACAAATAAAAGCAAAAAATAACAATGAAAGTAATATCTTGGAATATTAGAGTAATGAATAAGAATCCTAAAAAAATGTATTAAGAAATTGTGAGGTTGTTATAGATAAGATATTTATAGATATAGAAGTTGAGCAACAACTATTATATCCATTAGCTATGTTGTTAGATTTTAATGAATGAATAGTCAAAATAATATTGCCTCAAGATCAATAATATAATTGCAATATGAAATATATAATAATGTTGATCAATCAAGCATATAAACTTAGAATCTACTATATAATAACTCAAAGAATGCTAATGCAAAATACTCAAAAATATTTATTGAATGAAGAGATCAAAATACATCATATTACATCACCTTCCATTGCTTACATAGGTGACTTTTTCTTCTTTGCCATCTCTCTTTTATATCAATACATCCATATATATATAATGGAATGTGACTCTTCATATGGTGGTTTCTTGGGCCTCACTCTTCCTATGACTCTTCATCTTCCTACTGTATTGACACATGTACATAGGGATAACTATGAATATTTACATTACCAAAATATTATTGCACACTTGTGCATTACATTGCATAAAGTAAATTCTAATCTAAGACTCTTTTCCTAATCTATAGATATATCGATGATGGTACATTGGCATGTACCAAATAATGTAATATATTCCAACACTCCCTTGTATTACATTATTTGTTTATTTGGTAATATATTCTTAATAATTGAAGAACATTGTCAATTTATGACGGGGAACCGAGAAAATAGACACGCACACACTCACGCAATATTCAAAAATCTTCGTCTATTAAATCTAAAAATCATACATAAAATGCCCGTAGGCTTACAATAGCTAGCTCCCGGCTTAGCTTTACACTTCTACACTTCTGCATCTATTCCCCGATCCACCGTCCCGAAAAATACAATAAACTAGGTTTTTATAGAGGCCCCCGACCCTCTGAAGCATCAACTCACGCATAAAAGGATTCACCAACCCGATTAATTACATTAACACAAAAACTAGGACACCAACCCGATTAAAGACCCCTCTCCGCATGGTCCCTGTCACCACTGAATCCGTCAGATTCTCTGCATGCCCATCCTCTTCGTTCCCCGTGCTTTTGGGTAATACCCCGCTTTAACTTCAGCTTGTGCCACGTGTCATCTTTGAACGGTTCCTGAAAATTCCATTCCCGCCATCTCTTTCTCTTTCTCCCGCGCTTTCTTCTCTCTTCGTCGCGATATCACGACATGTCGCGATATCACGACGTTTCTGCTCCTCTGCGCTCCTTATCCTTTTTGGTCGTGATATCGCAACATGTCGCGATATCGTGACCATTTTCCCTTCGAGTCCTGTTTGTAAATTTTTGTCACGATTTCGCGACGTTGCGATATCATGACCTCCCTACCACCTTCTCCTCTGCTTAATTTTTTGTCGCAACATCGCGATGTCACGACGTCGCGACGTCGCGATATCGCGACGTCACGATGTCGCGATATCGCGACGTCGCGATATCGTGATGATTTCTCCACCTCGCCTTCGTCTCCAATCGACGTCACGATTTTGCGACGTCGCAAAATCACAACGTCACGATTTCGCTGCAACTTTTCTCTTTCGCCTTCACCTCGCTAAGACGTCATGATTTCGCTGCACTCTCTGACTTTTACCTCGCTGCTGTTTCGCTGTTGCGATTTTGCGACATGTCACGAAATCGTGACCTCTCCATTGCCTTCGCTTTGCCACCGCTTTGTTGTCGCGATTTCGCGACATGTCACGATTTCGTGACATGTCACGATTTCGTGACATGTCGCGATCTCGCGACATGTCGTGAAATCGCGACATTTTTCCCACTCTACTTCCTTTGCATTTTTCTATTGCGATTTCGCGACACGTCGCGAAATCATGACGTTCTTCTTCCTCTGCCTTAGAAAAAGTTTTTTTTTCTTCTTCTTCCTGAGCCGACTCTTCCGAAGTGGCCCTCCCGCAACAGGACGCTTCTGCTGCAGGTGCTGCTGGATGCTCCTGCATCAATTTATCTTTTAGAATGTCAAATACGTGATCTTCATCAATATTTGATATTAAGTTATGAGAATAGAACTTAAGTGCTTGTAATATTTCTTCACCATTTTCATTGAATACTTCTTTTATGATATCATCCATATCTCATTTGGAGTAGAATTCCTTATGAATCCCTAGTCTCAATATAGTCCTTTCAATTCTATATTTTGTACTATACCTTTTATCTCCCTAATGTTTGAAAGGCAATGCAATTTTAATATCAACTCTATCAATAAATGTATGTGATTTCAATCCTTTAGAAATATTCAAATCTCTAATAGTTTTGAAATTAGAGATTAATCTTATCAAATGTAATATCTTTATGTAGAACTCCTTTTATCTCCCAAATTTATGAATAAAGCATTTTACTCTAAATTTCATAAACCATTTTGAAGTAGGATTCCTTATTATTCCAACTTTAGAAATTTAGAAAAAATAATATTTGCAATATTTTGTAATCCTAATTTGATGTTGTATGCCTTATTTATCCAACCTTAAGAAATTTTTAAATATTCACTTTGTTTTGTAAATCTAAATATACAATTTTACAAAACTCAAATATAACACTTCAAATCCCAAAATGTTCTTCAAAATATTACAAAAGGCTTCAAAAATAATATTCTAATTTTTCTAAGGTTTTAAAATACATATCACTCCACTAATATATTTAAAAATTTAACCTTAGAATATATTCTCTTAGTTCCTTATTCCTCCTACCAATATAAGCCTTTAATATGAAAAATATTATAGTAAGTATTACCTCAAATATTTAGGCGTTCCTTCTTGACTTGTTGGGCGCTTTTCCTTCTAGTCAACCTTTCTTGAAAAGTGCAACGTATGGAGTTTGGAAGAAGCTTTAACCCTTTATTTAATGCTCCTCCTTGAATTTGCTATGTATGGTGTTATAATTTGCTATATAAGTACTCTTTTGACTATATGAGTGTTCCTTTATTTTGTCGATTGCGATGTATTGTAGGCATTACAAAATGCTTTGACTTCCTTCTTGGTGACTCCAATGTTTATGAAATACTGAAATGGACACTTGGCACAATATTCCTTGCTATTTGGGAGTTACTAGACTTTTCTTGAGTGCTAGGTGATGATGTAGAGCGTTGAGTGCTCTTCTTTCCTGGAGATTTACATTATGGCTTATGAGCCAACTTTGACCCTTGTGTCAAATGACAATATTCCCTATTCTTTGCTCGAGATAAGTGTTACAAATGTTCATGCATGTGCTCATTTCTCCAACATATTAAATTACAAGGCTTTACAATGCCTTTTTCCTTTCACTTTTCTCCAACGTTTTTTTGTTTCTTTGTAATTGAACTGTGTGAGGTTTCTTCTCTCCCTGGATGACGTTGGACATGCTCACGGATGGCTCCAGCTATAATATGCTCCAATGGTGGCCCTGTGGTATTTTTTTTAGCAACTTAATCTACTTATAATCCTTCTTTGATAATGCACCATGTATTTTCTATCTTTTTTACAATCCGCCTTGCTTTGCATAGATAGAATGATAGTGTTATGTAGTATTTACGTATATTGTTCTTTTGAAGGTTGTAGTTGTCATATACTTGCTCCTTTGGTTGGCTAAATCTTGAGCTATTATGGATCTCTTCCTTTAGCACTCTTTTAGTGCTTATTTCCTGCAAATGGGTGGACGTTTATTGTAGAAATTGACCCCTTGTATTATGATGTTGAATGGTGCTCAATATGCTTGTGGTTTTCACCACTCTTTTAGTGGTTTTATTTACCACTTCTATTTGTACATTTGGTATTCTTAAATACCTGAAATCTACCTTGAACTTGGATCTCTTCTCTTTTTAAAAACTGTTATATGTTGAGGGATATTCTTCCTCACAAATGTAGGATAATTTTACTTTTACATTCACTTAAAAAACAACATATACTATTCACTTATAACTCCTTTAAAACTCAATCTAATGTTGTTATAATCATGTTGAATTCTCTTAAGAATGAGAGTAAATCTATCTCACTAATGAATGTAAAATAAATTTGATATTTTTTTATTTCAAAAACAACTTATATCAAACTCCTTATCACTCCTATTAAACTATAACTTTTTGTTGTTGTAATATACAAGCTTTCTATAAAATCAATGGTGTGAAATCGTGTCTTTTCTTAGCTTAATGACACCATAAAAAACTTCCTCTTTCCTAGATCTAAATGGCTCTAAAATTTGATGCTCCAAAAAAATCTTAATAGGCACCTTAAAAAACTTTACAATAATAATCTATATGGCATAAAATTAACACACATTTTTGTAGCTCTTTTCTTTTTAGCTTGTTGTCTTGTATTTTCTGCTATTGCACCTTTATTTTGCTATCAGTAGAATCTTCAATTTGCAGTTATAGTCACTGCTCAAAATCATATTTATTCTTCTTCTTCTTCAAATGTGCTAGCTATTTCTGTAATTTGTAGCTTCAGATGCTGCTCTTTCGCAATTCAATTTTGTAGGACTCCTCCTTAGATGTTGCTTACAAAATCTAATTTGGTGTTGTATTAAAGCCTTAAAATATGTTGCTATTATTTCTATAAAGCCTTATCTTGGCTATTCAATTTTTTTCTAAAAGTTTCTCCAAAGCTTTATCTAAAATGTATCTTTTCACTTTTACTTTTTGATGTCTTTTCAGCTTCTCTTTCAGTAATTTTGTGCTTTTATAAATCAGCCTACAAAAATTTGTGATTGTCTTCAAATCTCTCTAAAATGTGAGCTCTTCAATATTCTTGTTATCTTCTGACTTCAACTCTAACCTCTATCTCTGTCTTCTTTCTCGAGAATCTGAATGTCTTGAGTTCTAAAAATATTCTCAAAATTTGACAAAATTCTTGTCAAATCCTATTTTATTTTGGGCTTGTTATCGTATGGTAACAATTATCCCAATATATTCTAGTCAGGTGATCCTTCTGCTTGCAATATTCTACTTGAAACCTCTTAAAATGGTCACTGCTTTAGCTTATGCAATAAGGTTTTCTCTTGCCTTCTTTTCTTTCTTCAAAATCTTCTTTAGACCTCTATTATTGGGTATTCTAATTCTGCAGCCTTCAATTCTCTTAGTAAATGCTTTCAATGAAACCTTACCTTGGTTTCTTCAATTTTCTAACTATGGGAATTCTTCAATCAGATCTCTTTCTTGGATATCTATATTCTTCTACAATCCTTCTATCTTTTGTCTTCAATCTTCAATCTTCCAATATTAGTTCTTCAATATGACCTCTTCTTGGATCTCTTTCTTCAATATGAATCTTGCAATGAGAACCTTTTCTTGGTTCTTATCAATCTTCAATAAGATCCCCTTCTTGTACCTCCTTCAATATCTACTTTTCTGCAACAAAAGAGTTAATCCCTATACTAGGAAAGCACATAAACTTTCAGGCAATCGAAGATGAAATTTTTCTTGATCTATTGTAGGAAGCTTCTCAAATTCTAAGAACTAATATTCTGCAACAAAACTTAGAAAGTAATAATCAGATGTATTCAATGTTCCAAAAATAATAATCTTCACTAGCTATCTTAAAAACTAGTGGAATCAAATCTATACTGAATTCTAGTCTTCACGGGTTTTCCTTTCAATCCTATGGAAATATTCTAGCCAAGTAATCTGAAATTCTTTTTTATCAAGCTTATCAATAGGACCTCTTTTAAGGGTCTCTTAATCAAGGTTTATCTTCAAGACCTATAAATTTTCTTCTATTTTTATTTTGCTCTTGGAATAGGTCTATTCTCTTTTCAATATCAAGGTCTGTCTTCAAGACCTGTAAATATTATTCTATTCTGATTTTGGTCTTGGAATAGGTATATTCTTTTTTCAATATCAAGGTATGTCTTCAAGACCTGTAAATATTCTTCTATTTTGATTTTTCTCTTGGAATATGTATATTCTCTTCTTCTCAATATCAAGGTCTATCTTCAATACCTGTAAAATTTCTTCTATTTCGGCTTTGTTCTTGGAATAGGTATATCCTCAAATGTCATTGGTTTTTCTTCAACATAGTAAGAAATGCTATCTTCTCTGGTTTCTCTTTTCAAAGGATATTTCTTTATCTTCTCTGGTTCTTTTCTAGAGGTAATTTCTTTATCTTCTCTATTTCTTTTTTCAGAGAAAATTCTCTTTATCTTCTCTGGTTTACTTTTCTAGAGGAAATTCTCTTTATCTTCTCTGGTTTACTTTTCCAGAGGAAATTCTCTTATCATTATTGATCTCTTCTTAACCAATAGAAATATTCTTTTTAATGATTCTTGAGGCTCTTTCAATTTCTACCTAGATCTACCGTAGCTTTGATGCCACTATTAGCTTTTGATGAGTAAATACTCAAAATAATATTACCTCAAATCAATAATATAATTGCACTATGAAAGATATAATAATGTTGATAAATCAAGCATATAAACTCATAATCTACTATATAATAACTCAAAGAATACTAATGTTAAATACAATATTTATTGAATGAAGAGATCAAAATACATCATATTACATCACCTTCCATTGCTTACATAGGTGAATCTTTCTCCTTCGTCATCTCTCTTTTACATCAACACATCCATATATATAGAATGGAATGTGACTCTTCATATGGAGGTTTCTTAGGCCTCACTCTTCCTATGAATCTTCATCTTCCTACTCTATTGACACATGTATATATGGACAACTATGCACATTTATATTACCAAAATATCAATACACACTTGTGCATTACATTGCATAAATTTAATTCTAATATAAGACTCGTTTTCTAATCTATAGATGTACCCATTATGGTACATTGGAATGTACCAAATAATATAATATATTCCAACAGGTGTTGAATTTCATCTTGGCAGAATTTAAATTTGAGAAGGCATCTGATATAAAATGAGTTGATTTTGGAAACTTAGGAGTTTGAGGAAGATGGAGAATACCTTTGATAGAAAGGTAAATGAAGAATATCTTTGATAGAAAGGTAAATTTGGATATGCTTTAATTAACTTGTTAGAAATGTAATGAGAGCAATGCAATGTTTTATTTCGTAATTGGAGTGGCCCCCAATAGAAGTCACACATAGCTTATTGAAAAAAACTATAGCCAGACAATAGTTAATTATAAGATACAAAAATATTTCAGTGTAGATAATATCTCTAGTAATGATAAGACGTATGTGTTAGTTTTATAATTAGAGCGACATGTAGCAATGCGATGGTGAAATGAAGAGATGGTGATGGGATATAATAAAATGGATGTTACTTTAGAAATTTTTGAAGAAATATTTTATTGTAAGTGTATTTTCTAAGCATTTATATAAAGGTGAATTAAATATATTATAACAAGGTGATAACTCAATCATAAAGTATGAGCATAAAATTGCATATTTATTAAGTGACATACTATCTATTAAATAGATTCCTTAATGGGTTGTAACCTATAATATCTCAAAAAATTTAAAATAATAATCCATCTAGAAGTGAAAATTATAAAAAATATGGGGGCACGAGGCATCCCTGCTCCACTTTCCTGCTCCCCCCTCCCTGCCCCTGCTCTTGTTTCCAGATCCCTACTCTTTCTAGATCCCTATTCGTGGGTGGGCTATTTGTGCAGATGTTTTAATATATTTTTTTGCCTAGTCCCTTACCCTTTCTCTGATTCCTATTTGAGTTGGTGATTCAACTCCTTAGGGTTGTGCTTGACTATTTTTTTTGTAGTTGTAGGGTTTTCCAGTGAACCAGTCCCAGATGACTTGGTGTGGTTGGTTTCCAATGAGTCCAGTTTGAGGGGGCTATGGCTTTCGAAAGAGGTGTGGTTGGGTTTACTCATTCTGGTGGCTTGGGTTCTTTATCTGCATCTTTCGTGGCTTCGAGGATGGCCTATTTTAGCATCTATAGAAATATTCTTTCCCAAATTTGGGTTCTCACTATCCCTGGGATCTCTTAGCAGATCTAGTGTTGGTCCTTTTTTTTATTTTCTCATGGTTGCTTTTGCTACAGCCTATTTTTTTGGTCTTGGGGTGGACCCTGCGCTTCTTCGTTCAGTTGTGGCTTTGGTCCCGTGAGTTAATCCCAAATAAGACCTGGTTTGGATTGGCTACTCTTATATTGCAAGTGGTTGTTTTTAGCTTGGTAGTGCAATTCTTAAAGGTCTTGGTGGGAGACCTCGTGACTAATCGCTTCCTGCACTTATCGGGATTGTTTTAGCAATCCCTGTTTTCAGTTCAGCTCCAGTCATGGGTTTTATTGGTAAATATTGTTTTTGGAATTCTCTTTAGCTTGCATATTTTTAGTCTCCTTTGCAGTGTGATCTAGTAGCCTATCAAGATTCACAGTGACTGTTGATCTACTTCATAGGCATTTTGTGTTGCTTCGTGGGTTTTAGCTGCTCTTCCTCATGTGTTGGTGGCTCCTTGGCTTTATGTAGTACAACCCACTATTGTATCTCGGCTCGCTTTCATGGCAAGAACTTGTTATTTCAAATTTTAAATAGTTTTTATTCCCATTATCTTGGTTTTAGTGTCTGGTCTCTTGCACGAGAATCCAGAACTTTATTGCCTTTTTCAGCATGTGCCTTTCATGGTTGATCATTGTAAATTTTGATTTATGGGCTCCTTTGGTGGGCCTTCTTTGAATTATTTTTGTACAGGTTTATCCTTGGCAGGTTTCAGTTTCTCGATGTGGGCGGGATTTTAAATTTTTTTTTTTTTAATTTCTCCTGCATGGGCAGAATTTTTAATTTTAAATTTTTTCCAGCATGGGTAGGATTCTCCATTTTGATTTCTAGGCTCCTTTGGTGGGCCTTTTTTGAATTATTTTCGTACGACATGATCCCATCGGGTTGTTCCCACTTACGGGTTGATCCTGCATCCCAGTTTGATCCCATGTACGAGATGATCTTGCATCCTAGTTTGTTTAGTTAGTTGGTGATGGTCCCTCTGGAACTGTTCCTTTTGATGTTCTTAATATCTGCTATTTAACCCTCTAGATGGTATGTTAACCTTTTATACAAAGGTTTTGGGACCCTTTCAAAACCCACTTTATTGAATTTTTTTACCGATCCAAAAAAAAAATCTAAAAAATATTTGATGGTGGAGGATGGATACAATCAGTCCTTGGAATGAAAAGGTCAACTCTAAATTTAGATATATGTCCGAGTCTATATGCTATTCTTACCTAGATATGCCAAACTTATAATGTGAGACCCTTTTGAGGATATTTTATGTGCATAGGTCCTTATTTTGCTAGATAATTCCACTAAGTGGTAAATAGATGTAAAACATCAAATACATAATAGTCTTCCCTTGTAGTTGGAGATGCCCCATGATAGCATAATATGTACATGCAATGGTAGATGACTTCCATGTGAAGCATTAGGATACTACTAGAAACAATAACTATGAGTTTTAACCATCATATGTTTGCTTTAATAGATCTTAAAACTTTTATTTATTTTATCAATGTCAATTTAGTGGATATGCATAAGTTGGTAGACCAAAAGTAAACATATAAAATAGCATTTAAAAAGCTTAATCCAATTAAAGGTGTAATAATAAAATATAATATAAAATGAAAGGATGGACTCATACATCTAGATATTTAAGCAACATGATTAAGAACTTATGATATAATCATAGGCATGAATGGACTAAAATTATAATAAGCAACACTTGATTCTTATAAAAATAGTGTTGAATGCCCTAATAATAAATATGGTAAGGAATGGATCCATGGAGTAGCTCATTCTATCTCATACTAGATGATATATAAATACAAATAAAAATGTGTTACAAAAATAATTGTCAATTATTTACTATAATGGTTAGAGATCAACATAAATACAAAAAGGAATCCACTATGGATGTATATACTATTTTGATAAAAATAATGGATGTTTTTCCTAAAGAATCAATCACCAAGCTTACTATAATTAAGAGAATTAATTTTTTCAATTGAAATAGTAATGAGGACTACAACTATCAAAGCTCATTATAGAATGAACAAACAATAATTGAATGCATTGAAAATCCAACTATAGGAAGAAATTCTTGAAGGACTTGAGAAATTCATAGATGAAAACCAAAAGTGTAATCATTAGGTGAAAATTATATGGAAATACTATATATATATTTATTTTCTCCTTCATGTTTCAACAATAGAAATGCTCCACTTATTTAAATTAATGGATTATCTTATAAAAATAACCTTATTGTTGGATTATATGTAAATGAAGAAAATTGGGATCACCTATATAAATGATATATATTGCATGAGTGCATACAAGGGGTCATTTTGAGATATCTTATGATCAAATACACATGTAGGATAATCTATTTATTTCTTAGATCTAAATATTAACATCCCTTGAGGTATTTGATATCACTTGAGGTATTTGATGTTCTAAGAATTCTTATAAATTCTATGTTAAATTAAATCAAATATAAAAGTCATGAAAAAAATGACCATTCATTAAAAAGTTATTTTAATTTTTTGTTAACATAAAAATAAAAATGTATTAAATATTGTGGAATGACACTAAATGGAATTCATTATAAAAAAATAATTGTGGTTTAATTTTTCAAATTATAATAATGTCACTCATATCTATGAATATTTGTGTGGTCTTAGTCCAAACCTTTAATTTATTCATAATTACCAAAATGATTTGTAATTTTTTTTTTATATAAATAGATTTCAATACATGAGGTTAAAATTTTTATATTATAATAAGACCACTCATACCTATAAAAATTTATGTAACAATATTAACTATTATAACCAGGTTATATAATATTACCAAAGGTTCTCCATGCAAACCTTTGAGTTTACTCGTAGAGAATAAATTAACAAATCCATAAAACATTATTTTCTTAAATTAGTTAAGCAAATTACATAGACGAATTGTAATATACTAATAATTATTATGAAATATGATGAGGTGATAAGATATTACATATTTTATAGTGTTCTTAAATTTATAGGTAAACTTTAAATAAAGTTGTCAAGTTGATCTTGCATAACATATCATGGAGTCTATTGTCCCTTTAGCTTACATAATTAAGTTCAACAAGGGTAAAGAAATCTTAATATTTTATCCCTTGAGGGATAGTACATTGGTGTAGGGATAGCACAATGGTATATTTTTAGCTTTTCGTCAAGAAGACCTAAGTTCAAACTTTGCTATAATAGAACTATGGCCCATTTCAAAAACTTATGTCTTATCCTAACATTTTAAAGAGGCCCATGCAATATTTCATGGGATATATTTCTATGGTAGGATTCTTGTTGAGGGGTGTGGTGCCTACAGTCTCAGGTATTTTGCATTTCTGACTTGTCTTGCTGGAAGGGAGAGATGTCTTGGAGAGATAAACTCTTCTGTGGCTGGCTACCATCTCAGATATTTTGTATTCTGTTTTGTCTTGGTTGAGAGGAGAGATGTATTGGAGAGATAGACTCTTGGGTGGTGATCTTCAATGGGAGGAAAATTTTGATATTGATTTTGAGGATATAGATAATAAACTTTGCTTAAAATTTCCAAAAAAGCTAGCAGATACACAAGATATTGAAAAATTTATTGGGGTTGGTTAGATTTATATACATATGATAAGGAAATGGGATGTTGATAAATGGAAGCCAAGGGGACATCAATATTGTAGCTCTCCTAAAGGTTTTATGTGTTTTTCCTTTGGAAACTATGAAGACTTAGGTCATGCCCTAACAAAAGAGCCTTGGTTTTATGGGAAGAGGTTCATTTTTCTAAGGAAGTGGAGACCAAGTTTTAACCCGAATTCTAAAATATAAATTTTGATCCAGTTTGGATCTGCCTACTAGGGCTTCTATTGGAGTTCTGGGATGAAGATATTCTAGCAGGTATAGCTAAAGTGATGGGATAATTAATAGTTTTTTATTAGCAATGAAGGCAAAAACTAGATTTATATTCACTCGGTTCTATGTTAAAGTTAATTTGGGGAAGGAGCTCCCAACCTCTATTAGGCTAGTGTCTGACTCCCAACCTCTATTAGGCTAGTGTATGAGTCTCAGTTTTGGAAACAATCGATTGAATGTGAAAATTCTTTGGTGCTTTGTAAAGTTTGTAAAAGAATGATATATTTTTCATATAAAGAACCGGTTAATAAGGCATGGAGGAGGAAAGAGCAACCAAAAGAAAAGGATACAATGGAAGATAAGTCTCTCATGTTCCCTTTCTCAGATGCAAATAATTTTAGAATAATTGTTGAAACCCCTAAGGAGAGCGAATTTGTAGAGAATGATCAAAAGAGACAAGGAAAATTCCGAGAAGGATACCCCCGGGGTAGAAAATAAAAAATTGAAAATTTTGAAAAAAAATGAATAGAAAGTGGAGTAGTAACCAAAAGTAATGGAGGAGGTGTGACTAAAATTATGGAAACTTCAATTTCTAAGGGAATAAAGCCATAAGAGTCTAAAATATAATCTTAGCCAACGAATGCTTCCACCCAAGGTATGAAAAATATTGATTATATTCTTTGCTCTCTTATGATTCAAAAAATTCTACTCAAAACAAACCCTTGACCCCTAAATAAGATGACATTTCTATGAGACTCATGAAGAATACTACAAAAGCAACAAAGATAGGAGTTGAAGCCAAACTAGGTAGACCAACTAATAATGAGCTCAAAAATAAAGAAGCAACTAGCGAACTTGTAACTGAAACACAAACAATTTTGAATTTGAGTAAAAGGACGACTTCCTTGAAGGGTAAAAATGAAAATCATGTCATAAAATTTGAAACAGAGGATGGTTGTTCATCATCACAAAATTAAGTGAGATTGTTACTTGTGAACATATAGGTAGGGTGCCAATCAACGATTGGAACAAATAGTTGATGTAGCACACACCAAGGTTCAAATCTCGGCCTATTGAGTGATGTGGTGATGTGATCCTATTCTATGGTAGGGTTCCTGTGTCTTGACAGGATACTGCTATGTGGTATAGGAGGTTAATATAGAACATATCTACCTAGAGGGCAACCAAGCCATGAATTAGTTGACCAATAAATATGTAGACAATCCTCAATAAATTCTATGGAGGGATGATTTCGCTAGTGAGTTGAGAAGGATTTGAGCTTATGATAAACAATTTTTTTGTTAAATTATTAATTAGAAGTTGTAAACTTTATTCACCTTTTGTAGTTATAGGAAGTGAAGCATATCAATTTTTTTCTTTGTGAGGGGTCTATATAACTTCTTGTCTTGTTCTGCTGCTACACTTCTCTAATTCTTCATTTTTTGATTTAATGTAGGAAAATGATAATGTAAAAAAAAGATTAAAACCCTTTCAAAAACCCAACTTTCCATCTAATAAAATATATTTAAATTAAATAAGTTTTTATATAAACATTTAAATAAATTACTATTCACTAAAATAAAATTAATTTAAATAAAAAAATTTGCATAGAACTCTTTGTTCCTAAAAATGCTTGCATAAAATCAAGTGAAATTAACTTGCCCTATTAAATTATTTCATTTTTAAGGAAGAAACATTAAGAGACTTAGATTTGATTTTTCATTTTTAAGGGAGAGACCGAGAGTAAGAAACTTAGATTTGATTTGAATCTTAGACAAGATTATAATTAAGTTGTTGAATTATCAATATATGATCAAATTTATTATATAAAAACCATCTCAATCCCATATAACCAATTAAAAAAAATTTACATAAAAAACACTCCTTAATATCTTTCCTTGCAATTGCACAGTCAATTCAAGCATAAATTTTAAGATAAACATTTCCTAAAGATTAAGACATATTACTTTTAAAAAAATATAAGGTAATGTTACTGCACCCTGGACCTTGATTGAATTTTTACAGTGTTAATAGATGCCGTCTCCCTTTTCAGCCAAAACAGTGGACAGGCAAAACCCTTTTAAGAGAGGCTGTCAATCATAGATTTTTTTTTTCAGATTAAGTTAAAAGTACAAATGGAGCATAATTACTTAATCCAAAGCCAAAGGAATAACATGCTTACCTGAGATTGAGATTTGCAGAAAGGTTTACTCCATCACTTTCTAACGGATCAGTATTTACTGCATCGATGATATTTACAGGAGCTTCCACATTGTGGTGTCTACCCAACTGTCATATTCAAATTTGTGATTTCATTCAGATCAAGTACAATGGCATAGCATTGCTAGAGCATTTCTTTAAAAAAAAAAAATGACTTTGGTTACAATTGGTGATCAGATTAACGTATTTTTGGAGGGTACAAATTGGAGAAAAAAAAGTTTTACATGAGCATGGAAGAGATTAGCACCCTGGTTTAAATGTGCAAAGCAAAACATCACATTACAATTCTGGATACCAATTATTGTTCCCAATGATATATTACTACAGGTTATGATATATTACTACACGTTATTTATTTTCCATTCTATTAATCAACTTTTTAAAATTATTATTTTAATTATTATAATAAACTCTGTTTAACAGTTATAATCAATATCTATTCTATAATATCTATTTTATTGCACCTTATATAATTGATTGATCTCGAGAACCATGTTATCGTTTTCATATTTTTATTTTTATTTTTTAAAGTAATACTTTTTATACATATCCATCATAGGGATTGAACCATGTTATCCTCTTAAGAGTACTAAAAAAACATATCAAATGTATTGATGTTACTTTTGTAATATTATATTCTATCCTTCAAAAATAGTAAATATTTTATTTACAAGAACCTGTGTCTAAATATAACATAAACAAAATTAGTATCTACACCCTTATATTAAATTGTTTTTTTAAGTTGGATTGTACTTCTTTTTGCCTTGTGTTTTGGCATATCATCAAGATCTTTATCCTTTTCAGTATCTAGAAAGGACATTGTAATCAAGTTTTTAGAAACGAGGAGGCCCTATTGATATATTAATAATTAATGCTAGTGTTTTAGTTTCTTGCCAAGTGAAGGCCTTTAGGAAGACTATTTTGAAGCAATGTCTTAAGTTGTATAAGAATGTTAGATCCCATTGCTTGCTGCTTTTGCGCATTAGTATCTACGCCTTTATATTAAATTGTTTTTTTAAGTTGGATTGTACTTCTTCTCGCCTTGTGTTTTGGCATATCATCAAGATCTTTATCCTTTTCGGTATCTGGAAAGGACGTTGTAATCAAGTCTTTAGAAAAGAGGAGGCTATATTAATAAGTAATGCTAGTGTTTTAGTTTCTTACCAAGTGAAGGCCTTTAAGAAGGCTATTTTGAAGCAATGTCTTAAGTTGGATAAGAATGTTAGATCCGATTGCTTGCTGCTTTTGCGCAAGCTGATGTAATTTTGATGTATTTTTTATTCCTTTATTAATGAGAAAGTATTATTTCAATAAAAAAAAAGTTAGATTGAGTTGGAGAGGGAAGGGCAATCCTCTAGGGAAGGTCTCTGGTTCTAATCTCCACCCTACCAAATATACATCGGGTGCCAAAAATCTAGTTAATAATGTTGGTGTAAGTGTTGGCAGGGCAGGGCATGACGTGCGACTCCTAAAATTTTGATGGTGTAGAACTCCCTCATAGTGATTTGGTCGTGGTTTCTCACACCAAGGCAGCCCCGCAAGGGGTTTTTGGCTAAATTCAAAACAAAACATTTATTGTTTAAAATTTTACTTTTTTTAAAGTATAATATTTTTTATCTGTTATTACCTTATTTTTAAAGTATTATAAAAATAGAATATTATTTTTGTAAATATTTTAATTAATTAAGAGAGAGCAAGTATTAATGTAGAACTGAAATTCTATCATAAGAGAGGTATAAATGCATTTTCTTGTTTAAATATACATAAAGGTGGATTTGATAATAATGTTTATATATAAATTTATTTTTATATATTAGTTTAATGTTAATGATTATTTATTGTATTTATTAAAAAAATTAAAAATCTATAACACATAAATTTTACTATGTTAGTAACATAAAATATATAAAAAATGGCTAAAACATAATTTAATTTTTTAATTTTCTACTCATCTTCAACATTAAAGTGGAGGAAGCTGCAAGCTTACTATAGTGGTAAGGGCTTTGGCCTCTCTTTGAGAGGTCCAAGGTTCAAACCCCACTCGGTATGAGGGGAGCATGACCCCTCATAAAAACATTGAAAAAAATTTAAAGTGGAGAAGTGGTTAAAATATTTATTTAAAATATGCCTTAAAATTTTACCCTTCAAAAATTAATAAATAGTATTATAATGAATATTAATATTAGTAATTATTAATATAAAAGTAAAAACAATAATAAAGTTTTTAGAATATAAAAAGTAGGCAAAGAATTGAAGATCAAGAAATATTAAACAATTTGAAAGTGTTACAAAATATTAAGTGTATTTAAAAATAAATATATTCTCATATTTTATAAGAAACTTCATTTTATTTACATGTAGGTTATTGTAGTACCTCAACACTACCCTGTAATTTTTGCAAATTTTGAAAGAGAATGTGACACAAAAGATAGGTAGCAGATGCCTCCAATTTTTTTTCAAAATTTGATAAAATATAAGAAGGGATTGATCCACTTGCAAAAACTGACCAATTGGATTTAAGTATCAATTCACTTGTTGAAGAGGATAGATTGTCTCAAGGGAGTGATTCACTCAATAAATGGTGTCGATTTGCTTGCCAAATCAAAGCAAACCCCTTAAATAGTCACAAAGGTAAATCAAAGGCATGGTTGCCAAGGAGAATCTTTTAGACAGTGATATTTTTGTATGTAATGGCACACTAAGTCATGTTGGAAGCCTTCTAAACCTATTAGAGGCATATTGGAGGCATGTAAAATTTTGTGATGTATCATTTTACAAAAGATGCTCCCATATATTTACCCTTACAAGGAGTAATTGTTTCTCATCCCAAGTAACTTAGGGGTAAAATTTTACTATAAATAGAGGCCTAGGGCCCTCATTGTATTTATGTTTTGGCCATGAGCATTTAGAGCTACACTCTGAAATCCACATTGTAATTTGTCCTCATGATATTACGAGAATTTGATAAATCATACGTTCTATTAGTGACATTGCCCTCCTAGTTTTCTAAGTGTGTCATGGTTGTGGTATAGCCCTTCAAGCCCATTGTATCATTTAATTTATCAATTTCATAGTATAATGAATGGGTGACCATTGATGTTATTCTACTTCTCATATGTTGATTGATCACAAACTTTCCTATGGTTTAGATCTATATTTACATGAATCACTCGTACCTTTAAAATTTTATGTATTTTTATTTTTGCACTTTACTTTCTACATTGTACTTTCAGCAAAAGTTAGTGCATGTTAGCATAGGAGCATCCTACGAGGGACGATGGGAAGTCAGTCTAAATCTGGAGGTTGGGAGAAGCAAGTAGCAATCCCTTCCAACTTTGTTGAAACTTGAATTAAGGAACAAAACTCAATTAGAAGTCAGCATAATACCTAGTTCAACATATCTTATGGCATGCTTGATGGAACTAAACCTCAATTTTCACATAAAAATTACATCCATCACTGATGGAGCAATGGATCAAAATTGGGAAAAGTTTTTACCGAGTAAAGTTTTGAAAGCGATTAGCTTCAAATTTACAACGATTTGCTCCATTTGAGCAAAATGCCACAATTTTCACTTTCTATTTAGCGAGCAATTAGCTTGAACCTTAGAGGCATATCACTCTATTTTAGTGAGTGATTCACTCAAAAAATTCTACACTTTCACAACCTAATTTAAAAGTGATTAGTCGAGAACATGAGTTTATTTTTCAGTTATAGTCTTAAATTGACTTTGAAATTGATCATATTTCATTATTTGTGCTCGAGTTTTGTAGGTAATTTACAAAAAGAAACTTCAACATGAACTTTAGTATTTTGAAATTTTTGCAAAGATGACCACTTCAGTGGCATCTAAGCATACCAAAACATGAATTTGACGTTATATGCATCTATCACTGGTAAAAACCACTTTAGGCAAATTTGACTAATTTTTCTATAGATCAAACCAATAAGCATTTTGCTCAAAATTAGCAAGCAATTTACTCTAAGATAGTAAAATCTCTTCAAAACAGATCCAATGAGTGATTTACTATGAACCTAATAGTTGATTCATGAGAAAAGAAGGTTTATTCTTCCCTTCCTCATAGGATGGTAATTTGCTCTAGTTTCAAGGATGATTCACCTTGAATGATCTGCTTGGATCCTTGCTAAATTTTTTAATATCTACAATTGGTAAGTAGATCACTCAAAAATAACAACCAAAATTACCTACATTTTTGAAGCAAATCCCTCTATAAGTAAAGTCTTTAAAATCAATTGTTGCTAGTGAATTATTCCAAAATTATGAGTGAATCACTTTGATTTTGTGAGTAAATCACTCCACAAGTAGATCTTTGAATTTTTATAATCTTTACCTCCAAAACATTATCCATTTGGGTATGTATACACAAGCTTATGAAAATATATTTGAAGGTTCAAAAATAGGAAAATATTATCATATAGAAAACATTGTTGCATTCCATAAAAGAAATGTAAGGGAAAGAGGAAAGAACAAACTGCCATGTGGGTGCATCAAGAATATGAATTAAGAGAAATTCTAGTATCTAATTTTACCCTGTTAAAAGGTAAAATCCCGATGGCTAATCTACTTTGTCAAGGCTTCATACCACCACAAATTGGCTTCTTGAGCCAACAAATGAGTTATTCATTTACTATAGAAAATTTGACTTGGTCTAGTTTGGCTTCATCCTGGACTCATACTAATCTTCTCTATGAGATGTCAATTGATGTGAACAACCCACAATAATCTCACAAATAATCCACTCTTTATAGGACAATTCTATTCTAGTAACCTATTATCGACCTCTAGTACAAAAAATATGCGTCCTATAAGTTTATTGTCAACTTAAATCCCACCTAGATATATTTTATCACATACATCTAAGATTCATCTAGGTCATTTTTTGTCTATCAATATAGGGTCATAAGGCATAAATCTAAACCTTACTCAAAATACTCAAGAAATGACTATACGAATGGGGTCATAGGTGCCCCACGTAAATATATAGGGACTACCATCACTTCCAACTACTCAAGCACAATAGAATGTGTAAGTTCCACCTCTCAAAAAATAGCAAATCCTATAAATAGATCTAAATTATCCTCCATCACAACAAAATATTGAACCACCTCCAAACCAACAATGGGTTTACCAGAATCTACCACTTCAATACCCTCGATCTTATTATCCTCCATAATTGTATCCCCCATACCCTTCATACCCACCTCATGGATATGCAATGTAAGCCCCTCCTCAACAATACTATGGCCAACATTATCAACAAAACAACCTAGGAGTACCACATAGGACACATAACCTTCCTAATTGGACCTACCAAGGACCACTAAATTTGGTGGCTTTTCCTCCCATTCCCCTAGTAGCTATAAAAGCATTGCCTACCTTTGATAATAATAGGAAAAAGACAACACTAGTTCATATTAGTGAATTATCAATGCTCAATTCAATTCACTACATCCAACAAGAGGACATAATTGTATGTTTTCTATTCTACTCACTTTGTGATAAGGTTAGTTTATGGTATAGGGGGTTGCCAGTTAGTTTGGTTACAAGTTAGGTATCAATAGGGGAAGCATTTATGTATAGATTCCGTAGCATGAGTAATGGCTTATCCATTTTATTTCAACTAAACACAATAGAAAGACATCCTCAAAAAAATATACACAAATGCAATACTAGATTCTCAAGGACCTTGAACTTAATCTCATAAAAATTGGCCAAATAAAAAACAAGCATTATCATACTACATCAAAGGTTTACAATATGACTTAGCTTTAATGGTTTATAATGCAAATAATTGTATGCTAGTTATATCTTTTCAAGAGTGACTATAGGAGATGATCTATTCATTTGAGTAAGAAAAATATCCTTTGCTCCACCAGTGGCCTATAGAGACCAAATTATCTAGAATATGCTTATAGACAGTTCCACACCCAACATGTTACTTATTATAAATCCCCAAAAAAATGCTTCTATTCATCCTTTAACATTGTCATACATCATTACTCACCCTAGTCAAAATACATCATCCACTATAGCCTTTTAGTTATAGCTTCCAAACCTCCCTACTTCTTCCAATTTTGTGATTAGAAAAATATTGGAGATGATAAAAATATTGGTGAATCAGAATAATGCTATAGAGCAACTATAGTAACAACTATAGAATTGGAAATCTTAGAAGACTTTGTACCTTACAAAGGATCAGGTGCCTCAACAAGGTACTAATCAAGGAGCAAATTAAACTCAAAATCACATGGGCAATACTAATATGCAGATAGATCCAACATGGTGTCTCCCTTATAATGATATGCATGATCCCATAGGATGCATTCAAGCCATAAGAAATTCTCAAACCATTTAGTGTAATTAGCAATTCCAGGTGTAACAGGCTACCATCATGGGGAAAAAAGTCCATACAACAAATCAAATCATGTACTAGCTAGCTTAGGCTCTACAATCAATGCATGCCCTACCCAATCTTAATAATGTTATAATAGCAAATTTTATGTATATTAAAATAGATGAATAAGTAGTATTAAAATATGATGCCATATACACTAATCAATAAGGGATTTATTCTAGGGGTAAGAGGTAAGATTTTGAAGAACCATTCAAGAAAAAAGAACTAGAAAAGGTGCGACAGTCCTTAGAAGAGGAATTTTGCCTATACACTTGAAGTACAAAGGTCCTATTGTAGCATAACAAGAGAAATTGAAGGAGAAAGAGAACATAAAAAACCATAGGTACACCTTATAAATATAAGGGATAGACATAAACTGACAAAGATAAGAGGATAGATAAAGGAAAGGAACCTATAACGGATGAAAGAGACAAATAAGTGATCGATAAATCCATCAAATAGAAGGGCAATAAATAAAGGGGCCAACTTAAAAATTAGGCCTAAAGGCAATTGAGATACCCTCTCTCATAAATTAAGGGTAAGCTACAACCACAAAGCAATATAAGAAATTTATGATATGAAGTTAATATCTCCATATGAAGTTTAAATTCAACATCACAAAGCAAATAAAAAGAGGGTCCCAAGGAATTCAACAGGCTAGTAGGGTGGAAGACCTTTTAGAGGGTGAGTTGTTTTTGGCTTAAAGTTCTGAGTGTGAACCAGATTTAGGCGTTAGATCTTGAGATCCAAATATCGAGTAAGGATAATCTTTCAACAGAGGAAGTACTTCATCCCAAGGGTAAAGTTGCATAGGTATGCAATATAGAAGGAAATCCTTCGATGAGGAAGATATGATATTCAAGAAAGAATGTTGACCTAGGCAGTGAAACCAAGATGGGGAGACATTCGTTAGTTGAGGCAAGAGCTAAGAAAACTTCAAAGGAGATTACCAATGGCACTCAAAAAGTCCTAAATTTAAATGGAGGTCATAATTCCAATCATATTGATCTAAAAGGAAGTAAATATACATGGTATAATAGGAGGATTGGGGAAAGACTTATTCATATTAGGTTGGACAGGTTTTTGGCCTCTCTAGAGTGGTTTTATAAGTTCAATAACCATGTTCGTTCTTCCCTCCTAAGATTACCTAATACCAAAGCCTGAATATGGTCCTTGGATCTAAACTAAAAAATCCTCCTTTTATATTTGAACTAATGTGGTTGTATCACCCCCAATTAAAGGAGAAAGTGAAGGAATGATGGAGTTTAAATTAGGCCTAAATGCAATTGAGATACCCTCTCTCATAAATTAAGGGTAAGCTACAACCACGAAGCAATATAATAAATTTATGATATGAAGTGAAGGTGTCCCTGTGAAGTTTAAATTCAACATCACAAAGGAAATAAAAAAAGGGTCCCAAGGGATTTAGTAGGCTAGTAGGATGGAAGACCTTTTAGGGGGTGAGTTGTTTTTGACTCAGAGTTTTGAGTGTGAACCAGAGTTAGCTCATGAGATCTAAATCTCAGGTAAGTATAATATATCTACAGAGGAAGCACTTGATCCCAAGGGTAAAGCTGCATAGGTAGGCAATATAGAGGGAACACCTTCGATAAGGAAGATATGATATTCAAGGAAGAATGTTGACCTAAGCAGTGAAACCAAGGTGGGGAGACCTTAATTAGATGAGGCAAGAGCTAAGAAAATTTTAAAGGAGATTCCCAATGGCACTCAAAAAGTCCTAAATTTAAATGGAGGTCGTAATTCCAATCATAGTAGTAAATAAAGTTTATATGTTAAAAACATTCGGGGAATGAATACCCCTAGTAAGCAGAGAGATTAAAATCTTAAGAAAATTGAGTAATCCTAATATTTTACTTCTTCAAGAGATGAAGATAGATTCAAATAATATTTTGGGTATCAAAAATAATTTTTGGAGAAAGGCAGAAGTTGCATCTAGTGTGGTTGATGGAGCTTCAAGGGGTGTTTGGACTCTCTAGGATTATATAGAGTGGAATGTTCTTGCATCCACCAATCTAATAGGTATGTTTTGGTTCTTTTTAATGAAAAATTAGATTTCATATGGATCATCACCAATAAATATACCTCCAACTCTATTATAGAAAGAAGGTTATGGAGGGGAACCATAGAGTTGTTTAAAGTTTTCATCATCCCATGGATAGTGGCCGAGGACTTTAACTTTCAACTTTTATCCAGTGAGAAGAAAGGGGACTCTCAGAGTTTCAACACTGGGATATAAAACTTTGTAGATTTCATCTCGGAGATTGACTTAATTGATATTGATCTAAAAAGAAATAAATATACATCATCTAATAGGAAAATTGGGGAAAGGCTTATTCAGATTAGGTTGGACAGGTTTTTGGCCTCTCTAGAGTGGTTTTCTAAGTTCAATAACTATGTTCTTTCTTCCTTCCTTAAGATTACCTCATACCAGAGCTTGAATATGGTCCTTGGCTCTAAACTGAAAAGTCCTCCTTTCATATTTGAACTAATGTGGGTGCATCACCCCCAATTAAAGGAGAAAGTAAAGGAATGGTGGAGTCAGAATTAGAATTAAAGGCAATTGAGATACCCTCTCTCATAAAATAAGGGCAAGCTACAACCACCGAGAAATATAAGAAATTTATGATATGAAGTGAAGGTGTCCATGTGAAGTTTAAATTCAACATCACAAAGGAAATAAAAAGTGGGTCCCAAGGGATTCAACAGGATAGTAGGGTGGAAGACATTTTAGGGTGTGTGTTGTATTTGGCTTAGAGTCTTGAGTGTGAACCAGAGTTAGCTCTTGAGATCTAGATCTTAGTCAAGGAGAATATTTCGATAGAGGAAGCAATACATCCCAAGGGAAAACCTGCATAGGTAGGCAATATAGAGGAAAATCCTTCAATGAGGAAGACATGATATTCAAGGAAGAATGTTCAACTAGGCAGTGAAACCAAGGTGGGGAGACCTTCGTTAGCTGAGGCAAGAGCTAAGGAAACTTCAAAGGAGATTTCCAATGGCACTCAAAAAATCCTAAATTTAAATGGAGGTCGTAACTCCAATCGTAGTAGTAAATGAAGATTATATGTTGGAACGTTCGGGGGATGAATGCCCCTAGTAAGCAAAGAGCCATTAAAAGCTTAAGAAAATTGAGTAATCCTAATATTTTACTTCTTCAAGAGATGAAGATAGATTCAAATAATATTTTGAGTACCAAAAAAAATTATGGAGAAAGGCATAAGCTGCATCTAGTGTGGTTGATGTATCTTCAAGGGGTATTTGGACTTTCTAGGATCTAGAAAGGTTCTTCCATTCAATAATCGAATAGGTATGTTTTTGTTCTTTTTATTGAAAAAAATTAGATTTCATATGGATCATCACCAATATATACTCCTCCAACTCTATTACAGGAAAATGGAGGTTATGGAGGGACCTCATAGAGCTATATAAAACCTTCACCATCCCATGGGTAGTGGTTGGATATTTTAACTCTCCTCTTTTGCCTAGTGAGAAGAAAGGTGGATCCCAGAGCTTCAACACTAGGATGGAAGATCTTGTAGATTTCATCTCGAAGACTGGCCTGATTGATATTGATCTAAAGGGAAGTAAATATACATGATATAGTAGGAGGATTTAGGAAAGACTTATTCATATTAGGTTGGATAGGTTTTTGGACTCTCTAGAGTGGTTTTCTAAGTTTAACAACTATGTTATTTCTTCCCTCCCTAATATTACCTCATAGCAGAGCCTAGATACGGTCCTTGGCTCTAAACTAAAAAACCCTCCTTTCATATTTGATTTAATGTGGCTGCATCACCTCATATTAAAGGAGAAAGTAAAGGAATGGTGGAGTCAAAATTAAGCCTAAAGTCAATTGAGATACCCTCTCTCATAAATTAAGGGTAAGGTACAACCACGAAGAAATATAATAAATTTATGATATGAAGTGAAGGTGTTCATGTGAAGTTTAAATTTAATATCACAAAGAAAATAAGAAGATGGTCCTAAGGGATTCAAAAGTAGGATGGAAGACATTTTAGGGGACGAGTTGTTATTGGCTTGAAGTTTTGAGTGTGAACTAGAGTTAGTTGTTGAGATCCATATCTCAAGCAGGGATAATCTTTCGACAAAGGAAGTTGTTAAACCCAATGGGGAAGCTGCATAGGTAGACAATATAGATAAAACTCCTTCGATGAGGAAGACATGATATTCAAGAAAGAATGCTTACCTAGGCAATGAAACCAAGGTGGGGAGACCTTCATTAGCTGAGGCAAGAACTAATAAAACTTTAAAGGAGATTGCCAATGGCACTAAAAAAATCCTAAATTTAAATGGAGGTCGTAACTCCAATCGCAGTAGTAAATGAAGTTTATATGTTGGAATGTTAGAGAGATGAATGGCCCTAGTAAGTAGAGAGTCATTAAAATCTTAATAAAATTGAGTAATCCTAATATTTTACTTCCTCAAGAGATGAAGATAGATTCAAATAATATTATGAGTACCAAAAATAATTTGTGGAGAAAGGTAGTGTAGACAATAGTTCGAAATAAAAATAATTTTTTGAGTTATTTGACATAATGGTCCTATGGAGAATCACAATTTTGACTATGTATAGCAATTTTGGTAATGTATGAATCATTTAAAATGACAAGTTTGCAATGTAAAATCAGCCAATCCAATGAATACGGCTTGATTAATTAATATGCACAAAAGGACAAACGCAACCGTCTTTGTGTTAAGACGTCTTGATTAGTTAGACGTCTAGCCTAACTAGTCAGACGTCTGGACTGTTGTGTTAGACGTCTAAACAATTAGGCAGTAAACGATTTGTCAAGCAATAGGTGGTTGGGACGGTTGAGACGGGTTAGTTGCAGTAACTACCCGGGCTTACCTATAAATACCCCCTATTTCATTTTGTAATCTATCCATACTTGTCTATAATGCAGATCTGTTGTGCAGCAACCATTATTCTGGAATGCGTGTTGTATGTGATTGCATCTGTGTTATAGTGTTGTGTTGCAGGTATTGATCATAACTTGGTACGAGAAGGAGTATTGTTGTGTGTTGTTTTGTTGTTGTAGGAAGCATTAAGGAGCATTCAGGACTGAAGATGAACACTCCAGTTGTAGACGTCTAGACCTATGTAAACCCTCTATCGTATACTTTAGTCTAGCCATCTAACCTAGAACGCTAGACGTCTACCTGTTATGCCATCTAGCCATATATCCTAGATGTCTACTTGCCCAAACATCTAGCCATTTGTCCTAGACATCTAGCCTATCTGCCTCAAACATCTAGCCTATCTATCCTAGACGTCTATCCGTCTAGACATCTGCTAACATGCTCAGATGTCTACTGTTCTAGACGTCTACTAGAACTTGTGTATCCATAATTATAGAGCATGATGACTTGTGTAACCAGGTTTATCACTCCCTCCTAGCTTCTCGTCATTCCCTCATCTTGGAAAGTACTTACCCTTGTCTACATTTGGCATCATTGCCTAAAAACAAACTTTGGGTCAAGAAGTATAGGTGATAAGGCAAAGAGGTGAATGACACATCGTAGGTCACAAGGTAGAAGAGGAAGGAGTCCAAGACAGCCAAGAAGAAGTGCACGACTGGCGAACCAAAGAACACACGACGAAGAAGAAGTTTCACAACCTAAAGTGGAAAGAGTGTGGAATCCCATGGAAGACGAGAATCTGAGAGTAGAGACGTTGTTGGTGATAACAGAAGATGAAGAGAAAATAGTAGAGGAAGTACCTATTATTGAAAATGAGGATTGGATGGTAACACCCGAACCAGCAGAGAGGAGTTGGCCAATGGATACAGAAGTAGGAGACTTTGTACCATAGCAACCATGCATCGGTTCATGGGGAGGAAGACCAGAACCACATCTCATTTATTCATGAAGGAGGTCACGAAGTGGAGGTAGAAGGCTATTTGACCCAAATTTTGCACCATCAATAGTAGAGAGAGAGCCGAATAGAATTCCACCATGCTCACCACCAAGAAACTCGCCTAGTGGGATAGTCCCAATGGCGCATACTGCTAATCAAGCAGATAGACAGAAATGTCCACCTTTCCATGGGGAAGGAAAGGAAGACCCAACCCATCATGTGGGAACTTGTATCACCATTTGGGGATCAAATGGGGTAACACAGGATACAGAGTGGTTGCGATTGTTTCCAGCCACTTTGTGGGGAATGGCTATGGATTGGTATTTAAAATGACAACGTACACAACCATTCACCCAATGGACCCCCTTGAAGGATGCATTCATTGAAGAATTCTGACCATTAAGGGATGACACGGAGATCATCACTGAAATCTTCGCCACGAAACAAAAACCAGAGGAAGATGTCAAGAGCTACGATAGGAGACTGAGGTAGCTAACAGATAAAATGGAAATGCCACCGAACGACGAAATGATAAAACGTTGGTTCTTGGATGGATTACTACACAAATATCGAAAGAAGATGAAAGCGGTACCATCCTCGACATATGTGGAAGCTCTCGAGAAAGCAAAGAACTTTGAAAGTGAGGCTAAGCAAACAACTACAAGAATCGATGGACAGCCAAAATGCGAAGAATATGATAGTGATGAAGAAGATAAAGTGCAAAGTGCAATACACTCCTTTCGAAAAGAGTTTGATAAAATTATAAAAGAAGTCAAAGGAGAAGTGAGGAAATATAGGAAGGATATTTGGTGTTTCGACTGCAAAATGGAGGGACATGCCAATACCAATTGCCCAAAGAAAGCGTATTGCAACATATGTGATATTGCAGGTCACCCAGTAGCAGATTGTCCATTCAATCTAAAGGGAGCAAGGCACCAGACATTAACAATCCAACAAGGAAGTCAACCTGATACTTCAAGAAATGGATAAGGTGCAACAAGCGATGGATACAAGAACAACCGTCGAGGGGGAAGACAAGGAGGACAGAGTCGACTACAGTACGACTCTGAAGGGAGACCTATAATTCAGTGTCGGAATTGTCAAGAATGGGGCCACTTTGTGAAGAACTGCCCCAAGCCTCAGAATACGAACAATACTAGTGGTAGCAATGTTACCCAAATGTGTAGGTGGTGTGGTCTAGGGAACCACAAAGAGGCTAATTGCCCAAATAAGGCAAGCTCCAGTGGAACACAGAATGTCAATTTGATTGACATTGGTGAAATAAGTACAGTGATGGAAAGGGAAGATGAAGTCCTAGCCGTAACAAGAACACAAGCTAGGAAGTTAGAAGAATACCCAAATCCTGCCAAGGAGAAAGAGCGATGGCAGGAAGCTCAAGAATTGATAAAAATAGAACTAGACAAAGGAAAGCAGGACAGACTAGTTCTAGAAAAAGCTCTAAAGAAGGTGGAGATCACAAATGATAAACAAGCATCAATAGAAGGCTTGGTGACACAGGTGTTGAATACGATAGTAGAAGTGAAGGTAGCAAGTCTATTCAACATAGTACCTGAGTTATATGCTACGGTGGGAGAAGTCATAAAAACAAAGAAGAAAGAAACCCGATAGGTAGCACACATCCAGCAAGGTCAGTTCATTGATCCAACGATACTGATGATCGAGGCAGGGAAGAAGCCAACTTTGGTTCATATGGAGATATTGGACCATAAGTTGAATCAGGTGATCGTTGATGGAGGATCAAGTGTGAACGTGATGCCAGAAAGAACGTGGTGGAGTATTGGTCAACCCGCACTTAGATCTCCAAACTTCAAATTATATGGAGCAGATCAATATGGCATCGAGACAATAGGTGTACTAATGAGCCAAAAAGTGTGCATAGCAGAACAAGATTTTATACTAGATTTCATTATAATTGCCATGCAAAAACCAACATATGATGCATTGTTGGGATGAGGGTGGTTACGAACGATAAAAGTAAACCACAACTAGGAGAAAGAGCATCTGACCTTCAAGAAAGGCCAACATAGATATTTGATTAATTTAAAGAACCAGGTGGTAAGCCAAGAGATTGCAAGTTTTGATGATTCAGGAGTTTCTTCCTTGGATGAAGAGTCAAGATATGAACCAGATGAAGAGGGAGTACTACACCTAGAAGATTGCACGGAGGATGAGTACAATGAAGACAAGGGCTTACTCCACTGGCAGCAGGAAGATTATGAAGTATTCTCCCCCAATGTTTTTGCATTGAAGTAGGAGATAAAATCCAAAAGGATGAGAAGAAGGAACCAAAAAAAGAGGAAAGCAGTAAGAAACAGACAACAACAGAGAAGGATAAGGAGAGAGAAAAATGGATATTCCCCAAGAACTTTGCAGAATATACGATGGGAGATGTAGTCATTGAAGATAAACCAGCCCACCCCATCGATGTTCTTAAGGCAATAAATGAACCTGAGTCCATTAAATATGAAGGTCCTAGAATGATTCAGGTAAACTTGGGAGAAGATGGCAAGGAGAGGATGATTAAGTGTGGAGATGATTGGGATCCAGTACTAAAAGCGACAACATTTAAAATATTTATTGAGTATAAGGATGTCTTCGCTTGGACGTACAAGGACCTGAAGGGAGTTCCACCAAAACTCTACATACACAAGATTCCCTTGATTGAAGGTGCACAACCAGTGAGAAGGTGACCATACAGGTTGAATCCCAAATACGCAGCTCTGGTGAATGCTGAAATTGATAAAATGTTGGATGCAAGCATTATTTTCAAGGTTACGACAAGTGAGTGGGTGTCACCGATTGTGATCACCTTGAAGAGGGAGGTAGATAAAATTTGAATTTGTGTAGATTTTTGAAGCCTCAATGTCGTAACCATCAAGGATCCCTTCCCGATCCCTTTCACAGACTCCATCCTGGAAGAAGTAGCAGGCCATGAGATCTATTCATTTTTGGATGGGTTCTCAGGGTACAACCAGATTAGCATCACAGAGGAAGATAAGCTGAAGACAACTTTCATAGTTGAAAATGGAATATATGCTTATAATCGCATGCCATTTGGTTTGTGCAATGCACCGACTACTTTTCAAAGAATCATCTTATATATCTTTGACAAGATGTCCACAGGGAATTTTAAAGCCTTCCTAGATGATTGGTCATTGTATGGGAGGACACAGGAACATTTGAAGGCACTGGAGGAATGCATGAGCTTGTGTAGGTGAGCTCGGATATCACTGAATCCAGGCAAATGTGTCCTGATGGTACCATATGGGAAGTTGTTAGGGCATATTGTATGCCAAGAGGGCCTAAAGCCCGATCCGGATAAGATTCGGGTGATACTACTGATGGAGGAGCCACATGATGTGAGCTCGGTGAAAACCTTCTTGGGAATAGTAGGATACTATAGAAGGTTCATCCGCAACTATGCATTGACTTCTCATCCATTAGATGCTCTTACACGTAAGGGTGTTCCTTTTCATTGGGTAGAGGAGCATCAGGGAGCTTTTGAGAGCTTGAAAGCACATTTGGTGAAGGCACCTATCCTGGTTTACCTAGACTAGGAGAAGGAGTTCCATGTGCATGTTGATGCCTCAAATTTTGCTATTGGTTGTGCATTGGCTCAAGAAGGTCAATTTGGGTTGGATCAGCCCATCTATTTTGCAAGTCGGTTATTGTCTCGAGCTGAGAAGAACTATAGTACAATAGAGCATGAAGCACTAGGGATGGTGTACGTAGTACAGAAGTACCGACACTATTTGTTGGCTAACCCTTTTGCTTTCTATGTAGATCACTAGGCACTATTGTACCTGATCAACAAGCCAACAATCTATGGATGAGTGAGTCGATGGCTCGTCACTCTGCAGGAATTCGTGTTTTGAGTGGTAGTGAGACCAGGGAAGAAGCACGTCATTGTGGACCAACTATCAAGGATTCACTCAGGAGAACCTGCAGAAGGAGGGATACCAGATGAATTCCCCGATGCATAGTTGTTCATGATAAGTGTGATACCCACATGGTATAAACATATTGGGGATTATCTATCGACAGGAGAGCTGCCAAAGGAGATGACGGTAGCTGAACAATGGAAGGTGATTACGAAGTCAGCACCCTTTACCTTGATTGCAGGATTGCTATACAAGATGGGGGAGGACCACATTCTAAGACGATGCATGATGGAAGATGAAGTGCAACAGACCCTGAAGGAGGCACACGAAGGATTGGTCGGAGGACATATGGGACCTGATGCAACAACAAGAAAAGTGTTGTTGGTGGGCCTATGGTGGCCTACCCTTTATCACGATGCCAAAAACTTTGTTAAGGCATGTGATACATGTCAAAGAATAGGGAAGCCATTGAAATGAGACTTCATGCCACTACATCCATCGCAACCTCAAGAACTTTTTGAAATATGGGGGTTGGATTTTGTGGGTCCACTGAGAACAAGTCATAAAAGGAAGTGCAGGTACATCGTAGTCGCAATAGAATACTTAACGAAATGGGTCGAAGCAAGGGCTTTACCTGATAATTCTACAAGAAGCACGACTCACTTTTTGTATGAACAAGTTATCACACGGTTCGGCATACCTCTTCAATTGACAAGTGATAGGGGAGGTCATTTCATTAATGAGATTATCCAAAATTTGATGAAGGAATTCAGGATCTTTCACTCTTTGTCAAGTCCATACTACCCTAGAGCAAATGGGCAAGCGGAGGTGACAAATAAGGTCTTGGTTTCTATCATGTATAAAACATGTGCAATCGAAGGCGCAGATTGGGAGGAGCGCTTACCAGTAGTTCTGTGGGCATACAGAACTACCTTCAAACCAACCACAAACCACACACCCTTTCAATTGATGTATGGACAGGAGGCGGTAGTACCAGTAGAATTCTTGGTACCAAGCTTGAGGGTAGTTGTTGAAACCCGCCTGAATGAAGAAGAAAGCATGGAGGAAAGACTCGCAACACTGGTACAACTAGGCGAGAAAAGGGTGTTGGCACAGTGGGCAACGGAGATTGCTCAACAACGATGGAAGTACTAGCATGACAAGCATCTCCAAAAAATGAACTTGAAGGTTGGTGACTTAGTACTCAAATACAATGGAAAAGAGAGATCAAGCCAGGGAAGTTGAAGACCCTATGGCTTGGACCCTTCCAAGTGGAAGAAGTACTGGACAATGGGGTTATCCGATTGAAGAAGTTGGATGGAACAATTTGCCCCGAAGTGGTAAATAGCTCTAAGTTGAAGGTGTACAAGGCATAGGCACAGATAAATATGATCAACTTAGAAATTAAGGACACTTCTGGTAACTCAAACGAAGAAGCACAACTAGGTATACGATCCTACGAACATGGTGGGCCAAGTAATATTGTTCGGGAGGATGAACCTGCCAACCTGGAATGGTTATTTGGAAAAAGAAGAACCTATAACCAAACAAAGGGAGTTAGAACCTAATGTACGAGTTCTAGAAAGCGAAGTAGAGAATCAACTTCGAAACATTTCGTATCTAGCTTCACAAGGGCAAATACCAGAAGTGGAAGAATATGAAGGTCAAGGAGCAGAAGTTCTGCAATGGATGGCTTGGGAAATGCAATGATTGCAAGAGGAGTATGAGACTCTTCACCAGTATAATGCACGATTGAGGGAACAGGTCATTCAGGAGTTGGATGGAACTATGCAACAAATGCATCAACGATAGGAAGCACATAGAGCAGAATGGGCTGAAAGAGATCAGGGTGATTTCAGAGGGAGCTCGGATGGTAATTCACCAGAAAGTAGTTTATTCTCGATAGCTCTAGATCATTCACCCTCGGCACCAAGTATAATACACTCTCGAAGGCAAGAGAATCGAAGGCTGCAAGGATGTGGATTAGAAATAAGGGAGAATACAGGAAACAATGCAGGACCTTTGGAAAATAATGCAGTTTCCTCGAATAGTTCATCCATAACTACATTAAGAATCCTCCTGAATACTGATGACTCCTCAAAAGCAACTTCACCATTAATCAGGCATCCTCGATGAGTCCGAAGATCACTAGAACAGAGTGAAGCAAGGGAATTGCATCAGAACTTGGCTACTAATAGTGAATATCAGATGAGTCGAGAAGAAGCAGCCGAGATTCTATGGCGGGATGTCAGAGAAGTACCCAAATGACCAAGGTACGAAGGATGGCTGGAAGATTCAAGTGAGGACAAGAATCAACCTCGAGATCCTGATATACCATACGCCAGTCCCAACCCAGATCATCGAAGACAAAGGGATGAAATCCGAAGTCGGCAAGCAAGGGTCAGATTCCTTGAAACTACACAAGTAATTGAAGACGATGAGTCTCTAAGCCCACAAGACGAGTACAACGGAGGAATAAATATTCAATCAGATAATGAAGATGCGGTACCTAGAATACCGATACCACGTGAGTGGAGAACACCATATGAAGGAGCTATGAGACATCCGACTAAGCATGAAGAAGTGGCTAGGTATCGTATGGCAGTACTCGACTTACGACAACACCGAAGAGAAGTAAGACGATTGCAGCAACGCATTCAAGAAACCTCGAAATGGCCAATGAACACTGTAGGAGAGGGAAATGACTCAAGTACAGATTCAACTTTCTTAGACCAATACCAAGAAGCCCTAACTCACTATGCACCACAACGACACTTTGAAGAAGCAAGGTGGTGATGACGATTGATAAGGGCTGATAGGAGATTGAGAATCTTGCACCAACTAACACCTATAATCAACAACATGCACCAAATTCACGAGCACAACTGATAGACCAAGCCCAAAATAGAGGTAACTTGGGCAATCCTGAGAGTTCATCAGGACTTCTAGGTAACCCAAGCTTGCCTGACCAAGGGAGGAGCATGGTTGGCCTCCACTCAAGAGGAAGAAATTCCCATCTTGCTACCCATAGGTCGACTAGTCCATGGACTAGGCCGCAAGGACCATCTGAGGACATAGTCCAAGTCAACCCATCACTACGTGTTCCTGAGAATAGACCCTTGGGTCTACCTCAATGAGCTCATAGGAACCGAAGACGTCATCAAGAATGATCGAGGGACCGATCGAATCTTAGGTAGCTAGGAGTACGGTAGCCCCACATCAAGGAGATTCGATCGACAAGGGGAAGAGGATGAGTCACACCAGCTCACGGAAGACAAGGACCTCGGAGTAGGAATCCCTATCAGGACTAGGTAGACCAAGGATGGGCAATCATCCATCATCAGATCGATAGACTTCGAGGTCGAGGCCATGGAATGGGAAGACTCTATCGCAACATTGGACAAAGGGGGAATCATCCTTCCAATGATCAGATGACCAACCATCAAGAGCAAGAACGAACTATGGTCCATTACCTTGATGATTGTGTGATAATCCAGCAGGGTGACGGAAGAACGGAATGAGTCCATCTGGAAGAAGAATCAACCCATATGGACCCTAGTAGCACCCATCTGGATGATGCAACCACACGTCTAGATGATGGAGGAAGTCATCTAGTAGATGTTGGTAGGAAAGTACACGTCTGGTAGTTGAGGCAAGTCAGGATGATGTCAAGAGAAGCAGACATCAAGCAAAAAATATTCAGACATCTAGGTAGGAAACACGTCATCAACCAACAGAAGAGGAGCAGCCAGACTGGCGCATTATTCCATGAAGGATGAGAAGACGCGATGAACAGTCTCAGACGAAAACTCCCTAAAGCTAGAATAATCATCGTAGTCATCAACAGACGGAGGAACAGGAAAATGGTGATGGTTTCAGTAGTTATGGAACTGGTAGTCATCATCAAGAAGATAGCGCATCGAACACCTTTGAAGTACGCATCGATATTGCCATGCACTTCACCCGACGACATTAAAACTAGAAGACACAATTTTGAAAAAATAATAAATAATAAAATAAAAAGACAAAAACAAGGAAAAAGACAAAAATAGCAAAAAGATGAAATAAAGATAAAGACGCTAGACGTCTTGTCCATGCAAAACTGGCGATGTGGCAAGCAGATAGATGACTAGGAGTTAGGTGGCGGTTAAGCAAGCAGTTACATGGGTGGCAAATTTCCTATAAATTGGAAGCGTTGGGCATTCTTTGTTCAATTGCTTTCAGTTTGTGCAGGAGAAAGGAGCGCAGGAGATTTGGAGATGAAGTAGGGTTGATAGTGCACCAAGATTTATTCAAGACGAAGCATAGATGTCATTTCAGCCTGGCAGTCACAAGCTTCGTGGAAAATCCTTCTTTCTCAGTGCAAGTGCAGTAACCCTATCTTCAAAAATTCAAAACAAGTAAATTTCAGGTATCCAGATCTATCACGACCACCTAGGGCATCCGTATGGATAATTGTCATCGAAGCTACCAAACCAGTAGACGCTCGGTGAAAGGAGCAGACATCTTGGAGGAAGCAGCCCAGTCGTCTAGTACGCAACAGCCATCTGAAGGGAGAAACGTCTAGTAGATCGAATGAATGGAGGAAGATGTTTAGCCATCTAGAAAAGAGACGTCTGATGAAAGAGACGTCTGATAGTCTAGACGTCTGAGGGAAGAAGTCGTCTAGCAGAAACAAAGCCATCAGAAGAGGAGACGTCTAGTCATTAGACCCAAACATCTAAATGACAGACGTCTATATAGAATATTTAGACGTCTAAGACATAGCGTTCACTTGAAGCCCTGACATCTGGTAAGATTGAGCCATCTGGAGCAGTCTATCATCTGAGTGCAAGAGACGTCCAAGAGGGAAATCATGAGTCGCCAAAAATCTAGACAACCTCCAATCCAACCCGAAGTAGGACCCGAGTCAATTGTGGCTAAAAGACTCCATCATCACCAAGAACATAATACGATGCACGGACAAGTGCCAAGCCTAGACAAGGGGTAGACTCAAGGAAAACGAGAGGCGGTACAAGTAGAAGAATCCGCTCAAACAACCAGGGAAGTCCAACAAAGCAACAAGGATCAGATTCCGATTGATGAAATCACTTGGACTTGTCCTACGGGTGATTTTTGCCGGCAATGGTGGGCAACGACACCAACAAATAACCCAGTAAAGAAGAACATCCAAGCCGCAGGAGTAAATTTTATTTTGCAGATCCCAAGTTTCGACAAGGAATTTTTCAAGAGGTACCTGGTGCAGATGTTGTTGACTTATAACGCACCTCGGAATACCAACATTGTAGGTGTTGGTGATCGAAACTTGGTAGTCAAATTCTCTCCTGACGCATTCAGACGAACTTTCAGACTCCTGAGGAAGGGTATACCTATAATCAATGAACGGGCAGACCCCAAGAAAACTCGGTAGTTGATATTGGGAGTCACTACTCTAACAGAGGAGGATGTGGAGAAAATGTTAGCAACCCACGGTGACAGGGGAGTAAAACAACCACAACTGAGGAATAAGGGTTTGGAGTGTATTATGAATGTTCTAATGGCTAGACTGTCAGGTGAACAAAGAAGCTCAGATCTTCCTATCTGGTTGATCCCATACTTGCTAGGGATAGAACAGGGAGTGGCATATGATTGGGCAACCCATTTGGCGCTTCGTATCCAAAATTTTTTGATGCGAACCACGAAGAATTTTTCAATGGCATTTCATGCCATTGGATTACTTTTGGATGCAGCTTCCAAGGCAGAAGTGCAGATTCTAGACTTTGATCCACCTCAGCAGATTTTGGATTTGGCACCAACTATCTTGCGCTGGAAGAATGCCAAACCACAGGTGAAGAAGTCGACACCGGTGAAGAAACAACGGGTGAAACAGATCTCCCACAAGCCATCACGTCAGGAGAAGATGGTGACCGATTCAGAAGGGGAGGATACGACACCACCCTTAGCTGAGGTGAAAGGGCCCAAAAAGCAAGTTGTTGCGCCATCACCAAAAGAGCCCAAGCCAAAGAGGAAGAGACGATGATTTGAATCCCCACCCCCTTCATCTACCCCAGATTCGGTGCAAGGGATTGCAGCGGAGAAGATTGCTCGTAGTCGAGAGGTAGCTCGAAGCCTTGAGCAATAGATGAAAGTGCCTAGGGAAGTTATTAACTTTGAAATCCCCTCAACTCTACAGAATACTACAATTGGGACAAGTACTACTGGGTTTGTAGGACCTAAGGAATATTTGGTGGAAGCTCATGTTCGGGCCCATGCGATGTTGCCAGACGTATCTCTCGAGCCCGTATTTACAACAACTTCCTTTGCAGCTTCCCTGCGGGCTGTTTCCTTTACGGATATTCTCGCAGCTGAAGAGGCCAGAACAATAGTACCCACGGATATTCCAGCTAAACCCATAGTCAGGAGGGTAGAGGAAGTTTTACCACCTCCTAATGTGGAAAATCCAGCACCTAGGACAGAACAACATCCCATTCCAGTAGATGAAACAGTCTCTTTGGAACATGAGACCAATGTAGAGAAGGGAGAGCAGCCCCCACAGACAGAAGTGTCTCAACAAGCTGTTGGGATAGAAGGTGACAACAATCAGGTTGTAGTGACAGAAGGGAAGGCAGCCAAAAAGCCTATTGACCTCTCCGAGAAGGGGAAGGAGACATTGCAAGAAGAAGAACAAGAGGAGAAACATGAGGATGCATGGTCCAAATGTTTTCTGGTGCAACTACCCAACCTCATGGATCCATCAGATAATATGGATCAACAAGCGGTAGAATGTTTCTCCAAGTTAACAAAGATAATGAAAAACTTGCGGTTGCAGTTTGATATAGCTTGTGTTGGCCAATGGAAGAAGTGGCAGTCTATGGCAGAAGAAGAGTTGAACATATTGGTGAAATGGGCCACACAGGGTCCTTGGCGAGCAGAGATTTCTAGTATCTATCAGGCCCAGCCTTGGACGATGCCCACTGCACACTTGTCAACAATGGAGGGAATGGAACAATTGGCTGAGAAAATGCCCACCCTCTACTTGGAATCAGCACAGGTGTATGTTTGTGGCCACAACACTAATCCTTCTTCTCAGCAATCCACAGAACAAGGATCACAGGTGGAGTTAGCACCTGAATTACTACCCATGTACCGACAATATAACTTCTTAGCCCACTTGTTGTGTTGGCTAGCAGAAGGAATTAAATACTTGCATTCAGCCAAGCAAATGGTAGACAGTGAATTGCAAGAGGTACAAGAAGATGTTCAATGCAAGGAGCAACTTCTCGAAGAAGGAATTGCTCGTATGAATGAGGTTTCACAGCAAATTCGGAGACTGCAACAGGACTTGGAGAGCCTTCATACCCAGTTGGAAGAGCGGGCACAAAAAATTACCAACCTTGAAAATGAAGTATTACAGCAAAAGTAGGCTAAAGAACTATTGGTCAAGCAAACTGAAACATTAGCAGCTCAAAAGAATCAGAGTGAGCTAGCTTGGCAACAGGAGATGAAACAATGTGAAGAGACTTGGCAGAAGCAGTTGGCAGCCGTGCAGGAGGAATTGCTACAAGCACAGCAACGTGAGGTAGCTTTGAAACAAGAATTGGCATCAAAGGCTTCATCTTCATCCACAGTGTCGGCCCCACGGATGAAGGAGCTTTTCTTACAACGAGAGGCTGAACTGTTGGCTAGGCTTGAGGAAACAGAAAATCGTGCCAATACCCTAGGAGTTGAATGGGGTAAGTACTACAATTATGCCAAGCAACTTAAGGATGAATGCGATGCTCTGCAGATGCAATTGGATGAAGCACTACAAGCTGCAACTCACAAGGATGTTGAGACTCCTCAGAGTGAGCAGAGAAAGTCGCTGAGGACATCGACTTCTTCGAAGGGGAGGATAGATGTAGACAATAGTTCCAAGCATAAATAAATCACTAAGTTGTCTGACAAAGAATGTCCTATGAAGATTCACAATTTTGACTATGTATAGCAATTTTGGTAATGTATGAATCATGAAAATGACAAGTTTGCAATGTAAAATCAGCCAATCCAATGAATATGGCTTGATTAATAAATATGCACAAAAGGACAAACGCAATCGTCTTTGTGTTAAGACGTCCTGATTAGTTAGACGTCTGGATTAGTTAGACGTCCAACCTAACTAGTCAGACGTCTGGACTGTTGTGTTAGACGTCTAAAACAGTCTGTTATGCAGTAAACAAATTGTTAAGCAATAGGTGGTTGGGACGGTTGAGACGGGTTAGTTGCAGTAACTACCCGGGCTTACCTATAAATACCCCCCTATTTCATTTTGTAATCTATCCATACTTGTCTATAATGCAGATCTGTTGTGCAACAACCATTGTTCTGGAATGCGTGTTGTATGTGATTGCGTCTGTGTTATAGTGTTGTGTTGCAGGTATTGATCATAACTTGGTACGAGGAGTATTGTTGTGTGTTGTTTTGTTGTTGCAGGAAGCATTAAGGAGCATTGAGGATTGAAGATGAACACTCCAGTTGCCGATGTCTAGACCTATGTAAACCCTCTATTATACGCTCCAGTCTAGCCATCTAACCTAGACGTCTACCTGTCCAGAGATCTAGTCATTTGTCCTAGACGTCTACTTATCCAGAGGTCTAGCTGTTTGTCCTAGATATTTACTTGTCTAGACGTCTAGCTCGTCTGCCTCATACATCTATCCATCTAGACGTCTAGCCTGTTTGTCCTAGACAGCTATCCATTTAGATATTTGTTAATATGCTTAGATGTCTACAGTTCTAGACGTATGCTATCACTTGTGCATCCATAATTACAGAGCATGATGACTTGTGTAACCAAGTTTACCACTCCCTCCTAGCTTCTCATAATTCCCTCATCTTGGGAAGGTACTTACCCTTGTCTATAGGTAGAATCAACATCTAGTGTGGTTAATGGAGCTTCAACGGGTTTTTGGACTCTTTAGGATCCATATAGAGTGAAAGGTTCTTGCATCCACCAATCAAATAGGTATGTTTTAGTTATTTTTAATGAAAAAATAGATTTCATATGGATCATCACCAATATATACCCCCAACTCTATTACAAGAAGAAGGAGATTATGGAGGTACTTCATAGAGCTATATAAAGGCTTCACCATCCCATGGGTAGTGTTCAGGGACCTTAACTCTCATCTTTTGCCTAGTGAGAATAAAGGGGGATCCCAGAGTTTCAACATTGGAATGGAAGACCTTGTAGATTTCATCTTGAATACTGGCCTGATTGATATTGATCTAAAGAGAAGTAAATATACATGGTCTAATAAGAGGATTGGGGAAACACTTATTCAAATTAGGCTGGACAAGTTTTTAGCCCCTCTAGAGTGGTTTTTCTAGTTCAACATCTATGTTCTTTCTTCCCTCCCTAATATTACCTCATACCAAATCTTGGATATTGTCCTTGGCTCTAAATCAAAAAGCCCTCGTTTCATATTTGAACTAATGTGGCTGCATAACCACCAATTAAAGGAGAAAGTGAAGGAATGGTGGAGTTTAAATTAGGCCTAAAGGCCATTGAGATAGCCTCTCTTATAAATTAGGGGTAAGCTACAACCATGAAGTAATATAAGAAATTTATGATATGAAGTGAAGGTGTCCCTGTGAAGTTTAAATTCAACATCACAAAGAAAATAAAAAGAGGGTCCCAATGGATTTAGCAGGCTAGAAGGATAGAAAACCTTTTAGGGAGTGAGTTGTTTTTGGCTCAAATTTTTTATTGTGAATCAGAGTTAGCTCTTGAGATCCATATATCAGGCAAGGAGAATATTTGACAGAGGAAGGACTTCATCCCAAGTTTAAAGTTGCACAGATAGGTAATATAGAGAAAACTCCTTCGATGAGAAAGACATGATATTCAAGGAAGAATGCTGACCTAGGCAGTGAAACCAAGGTGAGGAGACCTTCCTTAACTGAGGTAAGAGATTAAGGAAAATTTAAAGGATATTTCCAATGACACTCAAAAAGTCCTAAATTTAATGGAGACCTCAACTCTAATCGCAATAGTAAATGAAGTTTATATATTGAAATGTTTGAGGGATGAATGCCCCTAGTAAGTAGAGAGCCATTAAAAGCTTAAGAAAATTGAATAATCTTGATATTTTACTTCTTCAAGAGATGAAGATATATTCAAATAATTTTTTTAGTACCAAAAATAATTTGTGGAGAAAGGCAGAAGTTGCATCTATTGTGGTTGATGGAGTTTCAAAGGGTGTTTGGACTCTTTAGGATCTAGATAGAGTGGAAGGTTCTTGCATCCACCAATCGAATAGGTATGTTTTAGTTATTTTTAATGAAAAAATTAGATTTCATATGGATCATCACCAATATATTACCCCCAACTCTATTACAAGAAGGAGAAGGTTATGGAGGGACCTCATAAAGCTATATAAATCCTTCACCATCGCATGGGTAGTGGTCAAGGACTTTATCTCTCCTCTTTTTCCCAGTGAGAATAAAGGGGTCTCCCAAAGATTCAACAATAGGATGGAAGACCTCGTAGATTTCATCTTGAAGACTAGCCTGATTGATATTGATCTAAAGGGAGTAAATATACATGGTCTAATAGGAGGACTAGAAAAAGGCTTATTCAGATTAGGTTGGATAGGTTTTTGGCCTCTCTAGAGTGGTTTTTTATGTTCAACAACTATGTTCTTTCTTCCCTCCCTAATTGCCTCATACATGAGCTTGGATATGGTCCTTGGTTCTAAATAAAAAAACCCTCCTTTCATATTTGAACTAATATGGTTGCATCACCCCCAATTAAATGAGAAAGTGAAGGAATGGTGGAATGTTGACATTAGGGGGACCAAAATTTTTATTGTAGTAAAAAAACAAAACTTATAAAAATGAAACTAAAGTTGTGGAAAAGGGAGCTCTTTGGAAATATTTTTAAGTAGAAAAAAGATCTTTGGGACCAGATCCAAGACTTGGAGTCAACGTTGTAAACTAACAGAAGGTCTATTCCCCTTATTGTGAAGTAAAAGTCTCTTCTTAATGTCTATCAATTAGCTTTTTATGGGAGGTAGTACAACCACAAGATGTAGGATAACTAATCTGAGATAACTATAAAACTAATGGTACAATAATATGCAGGAAAATAAGGAAATGAACATCTGCAAATAACTCAGAAATATGCCATTAATGAGAGTGATAAAAATAGTACAATGCTATATAATGGAGGACATGAACACTCCATGAAAGTATATGAAAGAACTACATTGTACCTTACTACACACACATACACTATGTACTACACACTGTGTAGTTACTATATCACTCTCTCCTACTTCTCTCCTTTACACACTACCTATGAGGCCTTTATATAGAAAGATAGATTGCTTGGCCTTTACTCTATCTAGGACTCATGTACATGTGGACTACATGCACATTTACAACTTGCACATTGACACTTGTGCATTTATTATAATACTTGAAGTAACTAACTAAATTTACTTTGAAGTAAACTCCTACTCTAGATATGTACCAAAGGTGGTACATTTACATGACCCAAATGATGTAATATACTCTAACACCCTCCTGTATTACATTATTTGGGTATTGAAGACTTTAGTCTTCAATATGGATCTTTGATCTAGTACTAGAATTTGTATCCTCCTTCATTATTGTCTATGTCATGTTCAAGCAAGTAATTAGTATCCTCATAAAAAGCTATATTTATTGTGAGAGCTTTAAATTCATTATCTATAGGATCTTCTAGTTCTTCAATTTCTTGAATCCTTTGAGCTAAGTGTCCCTTAATATTTCCTCCTTGATATTCCAATTGAGGATAATTGTATGGTCGCTAAAACTGTTGTTGTCGAGGATTATTTTGAGCTTGATATTGCCTTGGTTGGAATGCCCTATTTGGTTGATTTCCATAGTTTATTTGATTCCCTTAATTTTGGTTTCTTGGATTGAATATACAATAATTAGTACTATGACATTTTCTCCTACATACATGACAATATCTGTTATTCCAAGGATTTCATCCTTTTGAAGATGAGGCTATGTTTCCTTGTGGAGTATCTTTTGAAACTAATGCAGTGTTAGTCATTTAATATTTCACTATACTTTCTACCTCATATTCTTGAAGAATGTTTATTAGCTCATCAAATGATGTATCTTTACTTAGTACTTGTAAAGATGTAACTAGATGCTTGTAGCTGTCTGGAAGTGCTCTCATGGTTACTTGAACAAGGAATTTATCTTCAACATTTTCTCCCAAGGTTAATAATTTTCCCTTAATGTCTGCTACCTTTCTTAGAAACAATTCTATATTTTCTCCATTATTCATCTTTAGAGAATGTAATTGAGTTTGAAGATTTAGGATAGTAGCTTTATTTTTCCCTTCAAATATTTTTTCTAGGGTTTTCCAAGCCTCTGTAGATGTTCCTACTGAATTGATGTAAGGTTGTATTTCATCTGTAATAGAAAAAGTTATTATCATTAATGCTTTTGCATCACTCTCTTTAAACTTTTGAATCTCTGTTTCACCTGAATTAGGTTTGGTAGTTATTCCTTTGACAATTTCCCAAAGCTTCTCAACTATTAAGATTGCCCTCACTTTGTTTTTCCATGAGAAGTAATTTGGACCTTTAAGTAGTTGAGATTCTGTAAGGATGAATTTATTTGTTGCCATGATGATCCTTATATCTCCCTAGTGAATGAAGTAATAAAGTGCTTAGTGATTAATAGTTCACTTTTGAGTTGATTTTGTAATATTTTGTAAGTAACAATAATCAACTTCTATTTCACCTTATCTCTCCTAATGAACTATGCACTTAATTTGAAGTTCTCTATGGTTGGATTTCTTTTGTCTCTTTAGTATGAGTATGAGACAAGTTTAAGTATATAATTCCAACTCCTTTAAGTAAATGAAGAACTTATTTTTATACCCCTTGATATTAATAGTTTAATGTTTCTAAATTCCAATAATATATTTTTGGTGTAGTATACCTTATAACTCCCTAATTTGGAATATTAGAAAACAATAATATTTGCAATAATAGAATTTAATTTCTCCAAGTAGAAACCCTTATAACTCCTATGGTTTTAATTGCAAATATTAAACTATTTAAGTATATAAACTTCCTTTAAATTTGCTTTCAAATGTATGGTTGATTTTGCATATAAATGTGAATGCAAATGGTGATAATAGTTTCAACCTTATACTATCCCTTATTACTCCTTATGAAAGCAAATAATTAAGCCTTATGAGATAATACCTTTGTATGGTAGATGGGTGCTATGTTTGACTTCAATCACCTTGAAATCTATTGTACCTCCTTGCTGATTTATGATAGGCTTGGTGGACATCCCTTATGATAGTCTTTAAATGTGCCTTTGACTCCTGACTTCATGCCTTCAATACGTTCTCCACTTAGTGCCAATTCTAGATATATTTTCCTCTACGAGTGCTCCTCTTTATGGTGGTTGCAATCGTGCTTCTACCTTCTTGATGCATGTGCCAAGTGGCACAAGGTATTACCAAGACTCTACCATCTCCTCTTTCACTCGCATTGTTCCTTGAAGGTGTTAGACTTCATGGCACAGGTAGGAATTCTTCTTGGTAGGCATTGAAGATTCTTGGGTGTTAGAATGATGATGAAAGGTATTACTCCAATGGGTGCCTTTCTCTTGAGCATTAGGAATGAGAGGGTGAATATGCCCTTTGTGCCAAGTGGCACTTAGGTTTCATGCATGTAAACCTTCATCTAACATCTCCTTCTTGTATATTGTTTACCAACAAATACCCTTCATTGCTTATCTTCAACGTCTTCTTTCTGGATGAGCTTAGTTGTTGTGTGGGTATCTCCAGCTAAGGTGAATAAGGGTGCTCCAATGGTGGCTTCAATTTAGCTGGTGGTTCTTCCAAGTTCTTCCTTGGGTATAGCTCCTTGCTTATTCATGCTCATCCTTAGCATTGTTCTATCCACGTAGGTAGATGATAGATGATAGCTATTTTATGTATGCCTTGGTGCTATATTTTATGTAGAAGTGCAAGAGATAAGCAACTTCTTACATAGGCCTTAATGTTGTCCTTTTGCAATTGTTATTTATTGCCCTTGCCTTTATCCTTATGTAGGTACTTGTGTTGTAGGTTGATGCAATCGTGGGCGCTAGATAAGCTATTGAAGATGGTATCTTTTAGACACCTCAAACCGATGTTTGTGCCCTAGGTCAGCTCACCTTCTCTATCTTCTACATTTCAATAGATCATGAATGTAGGATACTTGTTACCTTTAGTGTCTTGGGACACTCTATATTATGTCCTCTTTAGGAGGGATATGGTGCATCTCTATAACATAAATAAGATACCTTATTTTTGCACCAAAGTTTTGAGAGTTATTTGTCTCCCTTTTATGCTATTCTTCTCCTTTGATATGGTAGCTCCTCATTGTATAGCTTGAGGAAAAATGAAGATAGATTTTTGAAGCTTTTCTTTTGCTTCTTAGATATGTCGATTGCTTGCTCTAATCCTTGAGAGCAATGTATTGTTGCCTTTCTTTTTAGACAACACTAACCTCTAACTTGGATAATTTTAACACCAATGAATCCAAGCACTTAACCATGCAACTAACATTTAGAGGTTTAACTTTGCACTAATGTTCACCTTAACTAAGAATCCTTAGTGAACTTTGAATAACTAATATAGTGCAGTAATAGTTTCTCCTTATTACTCCTATAAATGAACCTTAAATCATGCACTAGTAATTGCACTATAACTTATGTAACTTAATGTAGTCTTCTTTGTTGTAACTGAATAATAGGAAGATATATATCTAACTCCTATTTTAATGTGCAGGTATAAACCTTAAAAGAACTTCCTTCTGCACTCCCCTTGAAGACTATAATATGCAACCTTCTTTTGCAACTTTTAAAGAACTTAAAATGGTGCTTAATGGAACTGGATAATAACCCAAATTAAAGTTCAACTAATGAACCTATTTGCACCCAAGTTGCTTACCTTAATAATATTTGTAGATGAAGGATTGCTAGGTGATTAGACTCACCTTATTGTTACCTTTAACTGGATGGATTTGTAGCTATTCTTGGTTATCCACAACAACTCCTTAACTCACCAATTCATAGCTTAGTAACTCCTCTATCTTGCTACTTTGAAACTGTAGTATGGTGGTTTTGATTCTCCTTCAGAATGCTCTCTATCGATCTAAAGTTCTGCAGCTAGTAATGTTGTCCTGATTGTTGCTCTCTCATAGTCAATTTTTGTACTAAAATATTGTTCTTGAAACTCATAAATTTGGTAGGGACTTCCCCCAAATCGTAGCTGAGTTTTCCTTCAAGAACCCTTTAGTATTTTGTTGAAGATTCAGCAAACCCCTATCTCCGAATGAGCCTTCTAGCCTTCAATGGTAATCTTCAAACCTTTCAGGTTTGGTAGTAAAGTTAGGCTCCTTTCTCCTTGTTGAATTCTAACTTTGATCTCGACCCTCTTCTCAAGAATCTGAATGTCTTGAGGTCTTCAACAATCTCCTCCAAAATTTGGCACTCCTTACCAAATTCTTCTCCTTTTGGGCTTGTTGTCGGATGGTGATAATTGTCCCAAATTTTGCTCTATCAGTAACTTCTCCTTGTTGGTAGATTTCTCTAGTGAGTTCTCCTAGGAACTCCTTTAATGGCCTTCTCTAAATTCTGAACTAAGGCTCTCCAAGCCTTCTCCTTATTTCTCCTTGAGACCTCACCAAGGTCTTCAATATCGTAGCTTCTCTGGTCTTCCAAATGAGACCTTTCCTTCAACCTTCTACTAAGGAAGTGTTGGTAATGAGATTCTTCTTGGATCTCTATAAACTACTATTGCTGGAATCTAGAATAGGACCTTTGCTAGTCCTTCTTTACTTCTGCAAACTGTAGGCTTTAATGGAGATCACCAACCTCCAATCTTCCAGAACTGGGAGTTTTGTAACTAGACCTTCTAAGGGTCTCTTCAGCTTCTTCAAGGTGAAGTCTTCAATCTGCACTGGAGATCACCAATCTCCTATCTTCACTAGGACTCTTCACTAGAGTCTTCTTCTCTCCCTTGAATTTGTAGCAAGGCTCCTATGGCCTTTTCTTCTTCTGCACTCTATAGGTTTTGATCTTCAATGGAGATCACCAATCTCCTATCTCCTTCTGGGCTCATCTCTGGAGTCTTCTTCTTCCTTGAGTCTGCAATAAGGCTACTATGGCCTTTTCTTCTCTTCTACAATCTACAGGTTCGCAACTCTTGTAATGGGACCTTTTTTCAGGTCACTAAAATCTTTAGTCTTCTACTTGTTGTTGCAAGTGTTGGAATGATTCTAATGAAGATCTTCTTCCTAACTCTATTGTAGGAAGCTTCCCAACTTTCTTTGAATCTCCTTTTCCTACAACAAGATGTTAGAAACTAGAATGGAAGAATTTATAATTCTGGAGATAATGAACTTCACTAGTTGATTTGTCAAACTAGTGGAATTTATGTTGAGTCCTAGTCTTCACGAGTTTTTCTATAACCCTGTGGAAAGACTCTAGCCAAATGTAATCTCAAAAATTTTGGGACTGAGATTTCTGGATTTCTCTCAGTCTCTCTTGAGTGGTGTTTGCATGCACACAGATCCATTTCAAAGATACAACAAAGTTCCTTGTGGCTCTCCCTATTCCTATTGATCTACCATGTGCTCTGATACCACTATTAGCTTTTTATGGGAGGTAGTACAACCACAAGATGTAGGATAACTAATCTGAGATAACTATAAAACTAATGGCACAATAATATGCAGGAAAATAAGGAAATGAACATCTACAAATAACTCAAAAATATACCATTAATGAGAGTGATGAAAATAGTACAATGCTATATAATGGAGGACATGAACACTCCATGAAAGTATATGAAAGAACTACATTGTACCTTACTACACACACATACACTGTGTACTACACACTATGTAGTTACTATATCACTCTCTCCTACATCTCTCTAATACACTACCTATGAGGCCTTTATATAGAAAGATAGATTGCTTGGCCTTTACTCTATCTAGGACTCATGTACATGTGGACTACATGCACATTTACAACTTGCACATTGACACTTGTGCATTTATTATAATACTTGAAGTAACTAACTAACTTTACTTTGAAGTAAACTCCTACTCTAGATATGTACCAAAGGTGGTACATTTACATGACCCAAATGATGTAATATACTCTAACGAGTTTCGAATGGCTAACTTCACAAAATAGTATCTCCCTCAATATTGCTTGGATTATTTCACATGACAACTCATATTAAAGCTCTTAAAATTCCTCATAAATTAGTCCAATAATAACCCTTCACAAAGATATGGCTCTTGAAATATGTTGCTCTTATTCATACAACTATCTTCATATGGTTGTATCTCCCTCAATACTGTTTAGATTCTTTAGTATGACTATTCATTTCAAAGCTCTTCAAATTCCTCACAAATGACACAAGAATAATTTGAATCGGAAAAATCTATGCAAAGATATAGCTCTTGAAATATGAGATGTTTAGTTTACCTTAATTACGACCAAGCTGGTTTTATTTATGACTTACCTTAATTTTATTTTTAATAAGATATGTGTGGCTTCTATTGAGGACCACTACCATTATTAAAACAAATTATTATATTGATCTCATTATATTTTTAACAAGTTAATTAAATCATATCCAACTTTGTATTTCTATCAAAGATATTCTTCATTTACCCTTCTATCAAAGATATTCTCCATCTTCCTCAAACTACTAAGTTTCCATAATCAACTCCTTTTATATCAAATACCTTCAAAAATTTAAATTATGTCAAGATGAAATTCAACACTACAAATGACTAAAATATTTGTTTCCCAACTTCTATATCCAAAAATATCTTGTCTATAACAACCTAAAAATTTCATAATACCTTTCCTTAGGGTTCTTATTCATTCCCCTAATATTCCAAGATATTATTTTCATTGTTATTTTTTAATTTTATTTTTGCGTTTAGCCCTAATTCTTGTTAACACTTGTGATATTTTCTTTTGTTTTCCCATATCAATATCCCTTTGTGTTTCTTTTTCTCTTTGTTTTTGCTTATTGGGTATACCTCTCTATTTTTCATTCTTAACAATACTTTCGTCTTCACCAATCTCTTCAATCTTCTCACCTTGCTCATAGTAAGACTTATCATCTTTAGGTTTACCTTGTTCTGAAGGATCTGAAGTCCAAGGAATAACCTCAAAAGCACAATCTTCTTTATATTTCTCTAGAAACCCTAAAGTGCAAAAATGCTCTTCTATAACAATTACCTTCTTATTCTACCCTAAAAACCCTAAATTGTTATGGGTTTCCTCCAATCTCATTTCTATATTATTATGCTTGTGAAACCTTAAAGTGCAAGGAATAACATCTTCATTGCTTTTATTTTTATTACCTAAAGAGGATTATATACTACTTGAGGAAAATGAAGATTATTTACTTGGATTAAACTTGACCTTTTTTGTTGTCTTTTTTTTGGGTTTTATCTCCACATATTCTTTTGCACCTTTAATTCCTTCTAAACTTACCAATTGATATTTTCGATCGGATTTATTTGCCTCTTATTTTGGAGTGGAATATCCTTGATATGATCGAGCTTATTTTCATTCTATGCTAAAAATATTTGTAAAAGTGGCCTCACTTTTAGAGAAAATCTAGATAGTTTTTGTGTTCATGGACTGAGGACAAGCAGAGTTTCTCTTTTCTGGCTTGGGATAAAGCATCCAGACCTAAGAGAGAACGATGGATGGGAGAAAAGTGAATTTAGAAATTTAATGAAGCTCTATTGTCTAATATTGGCTAAAGAATAATCAAAGAAGGTGAAACTTCTTAGGTCAAAGTCATCAAGGCCAAGTACTTATATTCCTCTATACCCTTCTTCATATGTGAGAACCCTCCTAAGGATTTTACTTTTCGAAACAGGTTTGTTAACTCCTTATCTTTGTTGATGAAAGGTTTAATATGAAATATTGGGGATGGTAACTCCATTATGTTTTGAGAAGATACTTGGATTACAGACAAACCTCTCTATGCTTTGAGAGAATGTTGTCAAATTATGGTTCCCTTGAAGGATAGATTTGGTAGCAGGGTTTGTGATTAACTTGAAGATGAAGGAACCCTAAAAAAATGGAAGGATATCTCCCTTACTGCCTCAACTAAGGAGTCTTATCATCAGGTATCATTTATGAAAATTTTACTACTCTCTTATTACATTCCCTTAAGCCCTTCTCAAGACTCCCTCATTTGGGTCCCTTTTTCTTCTAGGATTTACTCAGCTAGATTGAACTATATGATATCTAAGGATGAGTCTATTCCTAGGTTTTTTGTTAGTATAGTATGGTTAAAATACATCTTTTCAAAAGTTATTATCTTCCTTTGGCTTACCCTTTAAGATATAACCTTAACGATAGATAATATCAAGAAGAAAGGATTTTGTGTCCCAAATATGTGCCCATTGTGTAAGGCAAATGACAAATCAATTATGCACCTCTTTCTTCTTTGTTCTTTCTTAAGAAATATTCTCAACTTACTGCTTGAATCCTTTGGCTATTCATGGGTGATGCCTCATTCAATCCTTGGTTTTGTGGAACAATGGTACTCCCCCTTTAAAAGTGATAGACTCACATGTTTATGGAATTTTTCCCTTGCTCATTTATTTTGGGGTATATAATTGGAATGCAACTAGAGGATCTTTAGAGGTGTCAATAGAGATAAAAAGTGGATTTTCCTTAGAATAAAGCTTGATGCTCATGAGAATGTCTCAATTACCAAGCACTGGGATGGGGCTAAGAAGAAGCTAGAAAATAATATAGCTAAATGTTGGAACTTGAAAGCTCAGGTTGGTGTTGACCCCATATCAAAGGAGGATATTAGAAAGAACACCAAATGGAAGGATCCTAAGGAAGGCTAGGTGAAACATAACTTTGATGGGGCCTCAAAAGGTAACCCAGGAAATTTTGGGACTGGAGGTATAGTTAGAACTTCAAAAGATATTTTGATTAGTGCCTACTTAGAGCATTATGGTATACAAACTAGCCATGTGGTAGAAGTGAAGGCTCTTTTATCTAGAATAAAGCTGCTATACTTGCTTAATTATTTGAATATTATAGTGGAATGGGACTTCTATAACATCATGAACTACTTAATTGGGAAGGGAGAACCAATATGGACTAAAGTACATGAGATCACATTGCCCTCCTCCATGCACTTGATACATACACAGAGCACTCCCAATGATTGATTTTATTTGATGCTTTGCCAACCAGATGGACAATAAACTCAAGAAATCCAAGGAGAGAAAAATTACATATACCTCCTATATAAACTAGTTGATCTTTTACCAAAATAAATATTAGTTTCTAATATTGTAGCTATATCAGATGAGGGCAAGTAAGAAACTTATTTCAATGGTAGAGTGTACCAATGTACCTTTTTGAGAAGTGGATAAAACCACTTCTATGATGAAGAGTATAAATAATAATGGAGAATATGAAAGGAAATGATTCGAGTTTATTAAAAGAGGCTAGACAACTACTGAAGTTAAAATATTGGTTGAATGGGTAATTCTACATGTGGAGATCACATTTTTATGTCTACCTCTGTGTTTCCAATCACGCCCTTTGAGTTGTCAATGTTTGTACTAGACCACGACCTTGAATATTCTAGGTATCTTTGTTACATGTATATGAGGTATTTCAAAGGGAAGAAGAATGCCACCTTCTACCCACTTAATTAACCAACCATGATGATTACATCTATGTTGTGAGAGTTCCACAATCTATGGAGAAAAAACAAAGTAAAATGGTATTAGAGCAACTTTGGGACATGTGGTCTTATGACTTACTTAGATACATTAGGGATAAATTGAAGGCCAAGGCTTTGGATACCTTCTTCATGCATGACAAGAGGTATTACATAGATAAGGAGGTGAACCCTAGTAATAAACTAGCCATAGCCACTGTGAGAAGCACACATGGGTATGAAGATGAAATAAAGAGTTGGTACAATTTCCCACAAAAGTGGAAATCTTTATATAATAAGGTATAAAATAATTTTGACCTATATATCAAAATGAATCATCAAAAACTAAGAGCCTTGTGAAAGTTAGGTTACTCCAATTGGAAAGTCCTCGCTTGGTAGAAGATAAGGTATGAATCAAGGACATCAAACAAGGCAATATGGGATGGCCCATATGAAGAGGAATTCTCTACCATTTAGGATTTGAGGCACCCAAGAAGCACAAATAAGGAAAGAATAATAGGGGAAGAACCAAAAAGCACTTCAAGTTTACCTAGTCCACTCCATACCCCTATCTAACATATTATCATATCCATTGCACCAACCATACTAGAAATCATTAGCTTTGAAGTATAACAACAACAAAGGAAATGTAACAAATGATAAAAGTAGATACCTATGATTCTATGTTTGAGAAAATGATAATGATACAATAATATCAATGATATCCACCTTAGCTCAAGGAGGGAGAATTCCTCTAAGGAGGAACTCCTCCCAAGTTGGGAACAACCAAGTTAGTGGCCAATACTGCATTCATTTCCACTTCTCTTCTATTGTCCACCACCTTTTCTTCTTTCTTTACTTCCACTACTTACTCTTCCCAACCCTTATTCTATAGCCCATGATTATCCTAGAGGCACCCCATCTCCAACTACCACCTTCACTCTTAGCACTACACCTATCATATTATTTCCATCACCATCCATCCAAGTATCCATCACATAGCTATTAATGACATATTCATCAACCCTTTTTCCATTAGTCTCTCTGCTAATAGAATCATTGGCATAGAGAAACCTTTTCCATATCCTTGTCATTTACTTCTATATTTACTTAACTCGCTCCACCCACCATTTCCTTATTGAAATATATGTAATATAATCTTATTAGACCAATATCAATAGTGATGAAGTATCTATAGGTGCTCTTGATGTAAGCCTATGGGTAAGTACTATGTAATCCTTTGGCCATATTGACGTAAGTCTATGGGCATATTTATGTAAGCCTATGGGCATATTTCTATATAAACCTATGGGCAAACTTTTGTGTAATCCTATGGGCATCTATGTATAAGCACACGAGCCTAAGGGCACTCTCATATATTCATCCTTGCTGATATTGGTTAATCCATCTTTAGGACACCCTCATAAAAGGGCAATTTATTATTATTATATTGTAAGGTTAAGTTAATATTAGCCTGAGGTTAACCTCTCATTGTAGTTTTGATATCACTACAGATACCCATCAATGAGCATCCAATTGTAATATAGTGTGAAATATAAAAAATATTGTGAGGTGCTTACAAGAACCCACACCTTATTACTTCTCTTAAATCTTGTTTTTTATCTCTTTATCTTTATTTCATCTATACGCCCTTAATTTTTCACTTATATTCCTTTTTCTACATATGATTGTGGTGATCGATGTTTTTGGATGTTTCTAGAAAATATTTCAAATCCCAACATGGTATCAGATCCATAATGAAGCAACTTTATTCAAGCACATAAAAAGGATGTATAGGACAAATAATGGAAGATATGGACAAGCCATTATTTTTGTTGCATTCCTTATAAAATTTCAAGGGGGTCCTAGTTCAACACTTTTGAATATTTTACATTTTATTGCCGATTTTTAAGTCCAAAAAGAATGCCCATTTTTCCTCCAAAAAAAACAAAATTTAAATTTTTAAAATGGAATATTCCACTATGTCGAGGGAAAAGGGAGGGAAGGTCAGTGGTAGCATAATTTGTGGTGTCATAACTTGTTTGTGGATGGTGTTGAGGTAAAATATTAGCTATTTTTCATGGATGCATTATGATGCATATTTTTCAAATAATACAATGCTTTCATATCCCATCTACACTAGTAGCATACTAGGAGGGCTCCTTACTTGGATATGAGAGTTGTCACATTCAATCCCTACCAAGGGTAATCCTTTTTTATAGTTAAATTTTTTTCTATCCAAAAGGCACATGTTGTCCTATGGATCATATCCAGTTCAATCCTCTTTTTCTTTCACTTATTATAGTGGTGGTGCATATAAGAACTCACATATTATTCCTTCTATGAAATAATGTCATTTATTTCTTCACCTTTTTAGGCTACATGCTCTTCCTTTTTTACTCTTCTTCCTTTTTTTCATATGATTATGATAAATAGATCTTTTAGGATATTTTTAAAAAATATTATAAATTCCAATGTTCATCACACTCATGTCATCCCCCATCCCATGTCAATTTCCCCTACTATAGGTGATGACATCACCAACACCCACTTCTATAATAGAGTCAAGAGAAATTCTAGAAGCCAATGTAGCTATAGCGCCTAACAAGGCCTTTGTATAGAATGTTGCATGTGAGTCCAATGAAAGAGATATTTAAAAAGCATTTGACTTTCTTGTAACTAAGGATAGAAGGTTTAAAAAGAGGTTTAAATAATTTAAAGACAAGACCTACCATGCTCTATTCTAATGTGCACATAGTTGGCATCTATAGGCAATAAAATCCTCATCATGGAAGTAGCAAAGAATTATACTTCCAAGATTGCTACATCCCCTATTAACATTACTGCTAAAGGATATGAGCTGGATCTAAGCCAGAAAAATCTATACCAAATAATTCAACTCAGAAACCAACTATCAATCATTGCATATCCATGAAATTTGGACAACTAGTAGTGGGGATAAGACATTAAAGAAGAATGAGGACCTTGAAGTAGAAGTAGGTTAGCTAAATATAGAAAGTTTACAAGAGAACGAGTCTTTGAATGATGACACCATTGAGAGAGATCAATTCAAAAAGCAAGTTGAGAACCTCAAATATCAGCTTTATGAGGCTAAAAAATACTACAATTGGAGGATCTCTCATAGCAACTTGCATAGGGTTAATACTAGCCAAGGAAATAGAGTTAAAAATAAAAATACCAACTAGAAGAGCAAGTGAAGCAACTAGAAGCAGACCAAAAAGCAAGAGATTAGAAGATCAGTGAGCTCTAGAAGGAACTAACACTGCTAAAACAGGGACAAAAATCATATATTCAAGAAAGGCCTTTAACATTCAAAGGGTGATGTCCCTCTAGGACAATATCAAGGTGGAAGTGACGAATACCAAAGATTGCTTCTATTTTATAGCCTATGTAGAACACAACCTAAATTAACTAATAGAAACAATCAAATAGGTTGAAGAACAATTGGCTATGAAGGAGAGGTTTTAGGAGGTACACATGCTTCTACCTATGATATCAATGTCACAAGCACAATAGTTAGGGATAGACAAAAAGAACATGGTCAAGAAACTAAAGAAAATCCTTGACACTTAGGGAAACTTATAAATTTACAAGGACACATTAGCCTCTCTAAAATCCGTAGTGCAAGAAATGATAAAATAAATTCAAGGACTCATCACTACTGGACTGTTAGACATATTTTATCCTCAAATAAATCTCCTCAATAACAATATCATTGATCCAATGCTTGAATAGGGAAAATATCAAGTTGAATCTAAGGATACAATTAATACAAGAAAGGGCTACTTTATGCAAAGCAATAATAATTGACAAGGAATAAGGATGGGCTATCATAAAACCCATATAAGGATTTGGTAGGAAATGCAAAGGATCTAGTTACCATTTACCTACCAATAGATGAGGAATGGTAGAAGCTATATATATCTTCATAAAGATTGACTGAGTTCTCTTTCCCATGAAGATAGATATAGTCTCTAGTTATCCTTTTCTAGAGTTTGAATAAATTATGGCACACATTTAAGAGTTACAACTAATCCTATGCAACCATCCCTACTTCTTCACATGTTCATTTGTGAGAAGCATTGGTGCAATTCACTTCCATTGAAACCAACTTCAATTTCTAACAATATAGTTGGTTCTCCTTTCACTCTATTGAAAGGAAAATCCCTAGTCTTTACCCTTGAACAAGCCCTTTAGTTCAAGAGTTATAGGACACTAGTCTTATCTCTTCACGCAAGTCTTTTAGCGTAATATTTCCATAGACATATTTTTCCACTCTCTTCCACAAGCATTTTAGTGAAAGAGTTTCATGGATATGCTAATCCCTACTCCCTACCCAATTTGTTTGGTGTAGGACTACTAAGCATCATCCACAATAATTTGACCATCTCTTTCCCCAAGAGGTTTCCCTACTCGATATCTAAAGAAATAGTCGGGCTACCTCTAGATTCTATTCCCCAAACTATTTTCAAAAGTAATATTAGTTACACGAGAATGAGTTGGGAGAGTTCTTCATTATATTATTTTTAACTGATAACCAACTTTTCCTATTATATCTCTAATTGGTGAGTAGTGGATATCCATCAATTGTAGACACCATTCGAAGGTGCTATATACCTAGTTGTACTTATTCAATTACAGGGTACATAATATATCATTTAATCTACAAATACATCATTAATCTTGGTGCAATCCTGTAACTCAAGCTTTGAAGAATTTCTTTAACCAGTTAAGCTTGGTTTCAGGTGATTCTAGGTAAGTTCCATAAGACACCGTGAATGCTCAAAAGTCAATCTATGAGTTAATAAACCGACACCAACATAACATAAGTATATCTTTACACCGAGGCCAAGTTAAACGCAACATGATCTTTATTTATCATACTAAAATCATTCAAAAGCTATCCAAACTATATACAGGTTTTCAAATCAATATCACTGGCAGTGCATCACTAGACAACCCCTAGAGATTTATATACAATGATACAATTCATAATATATCTCTCTACAGAAGCATTTCATTAAGGCAGTAAGAGATCAATTGCCATGCATCATTTGAATAAGCCAATTCATATTACAACTGGAAATGATTGAGCACCAACTTCTTCTTGTAGAGTTTTACTCCTACGGCTGAAATCGTTCCTACACTTGCATTATTACGTGGAGTTTCATTGACATGGACTCAAGTTGCACCTATGATTTAAACCACATCGTCGTCCATAGAACTCTTTGGTAGCAAAACATCAGTACCAACCGATAAAATGTTTACCTTATAATGGGGATCATAGATGGCACCATTTCTCTTCCTAGAATGTCCATTATGCATTCGTATTGAATCTCAAATTCTAACATTCTTTTTGAGATTCTTAAATAATCATTCAAAATCAATGA